>VJMH01006423.1:0-58399 GCA_009835185.1 Aphanomyces stellatus | reverse complement strand
CAAGGTGATGGGGATCGGAAACCCGTGCTGGGGGCTTGTGCTGGGGGCTTGTGCTGGGGGCTTGCGATCTCCAGACCACAAGCTTTCCTGACGTTATCATGTTCATTGTACTGAATAAGGCAATTCAACCAAATATGGGATATCAGGTTTTTTGACTTCACATGGATGCTTTCACTGAAACCGCAATGACACTTATTCAGGGCAAAGTCGGGGTGGCAATTCCTTCAACTTGTGGGCATATATGCTATCACAATCGCAAAGGGGAGTACATTTTATGGATGTTGAAGAGGATGACAGCTCGTGGGGTCAAACGTCAATATGGTCGCCAAAACCCTTCTTCATTGATTACGTCCCTGGCCCAGGAGATAAGATATCGAATTGAACATTGCAATGGAACAAGCCAACCGCGCAAGATGTGTTCGATATTTCAACTGCTCCATTGCAGTTTACATTGAACTTTCGATCACATCAGTTTTCTTGGCAGCCAGGTCCGAGTTGCAATATTTGTTCTGGTGGCTAGTAGCCCGATGATGGGTTTTGCATTTTTCAGGAAGGGCAAAGTCGGTGTGGTTGACGTCTCGAGGATGTTTTCTTTGATGGTGCTGGCATAGGCGTGCCTCGAACAAGTCAAGGGCGACGGAACCGGTCTTCTCGGCTTTCAAGGTCATCTTCAGCTCATTCACCAAACATCCCCAATTAAAATACGAGCCCCCCTTCAAAGTTCCCCATCAACGCACTTCCAATTGTGGCGAGCTGAACTTGCTGAATCTCTTCATCTCATCGCGCCTCTGAACGTGGTACGTTGTCCGCAACCCCAGATTGAACTGCCTTTCATAGAGAAATAATAAAGCTCCTCGTCATTGAGGGGCACCAACGTATACGAGGAAATGTTTAGTCTCTCACGCGAACACATCGCTGGAGGACACACAACGGCGGCATCCGAGCGCACACGGAGGCGTCAAAACCTCACCACCTTTTCTGCCCTTCTTAGAATTGCCATGGATGAGACATTATAATTAACTTGAATAAGTACATGCCGATCAGACTTGGAACGTTCGAAGTCGTGCAGCATGTCCCACTGTATTCGTTTTTCACCGCCACAGCCCAACTTCTGAACGCCATCATCTTCTTCCAGACGATGGCGTTGGACATGCCACCACCGCCACCACGTCGCACCACCGATGCCGTCGTGGACGAAGCCACAGCCAAGCGTCGACTCAAGGAACGCCAAAAGATGCAGCGGTACCGGCAGCGTCTCGCCGCCAAAGCCTCCGCGCTGCGGGACCAAGTCGCCGTGTTGGCGCGCGAGATGCAGCGACTCTCGCAGCAGCGGCAGACACTGCTTCCATGGGAGGTAGTTGCCGACGTCATGCGCGAAGAAAGCGGACTCATGATGCGCACGAATGTCTCGTTGCGTATGCAGTGCGTCGACCAGGCGGCGCTCGTCGAGGCCATGAAGCGATGGGTCGTCCGCGTTGTCACGATTCCCGTACGTCATTGTCGTCGTCGTCCCTTAAGTCACTCATGCCGTCGACGGCTAGACTACCCCCTCGACGGGCCCGACGTGGCGCAACAGCACCCTGCCGGCCCTACCCGATGCCCGCAAGCTTGGCTTTGACTGGATCACCAACTACATGTACCACAACACGGACGCGATCTTTGACCAACTTGGCTACCCCCACGACCACGTCAACGTCTTTTCGGACTTTTCCATTGATATGACCAAGCCAGACGACCTGCAGTACGTCTGGCGGTCGCAGCGGGACATCCACGCGCCCCTCGAACACGTCCGAGACATCTTTGCACGTCCCAACCTCATGGGGCAGCTCAAGGGACATTATTTTGGCATGGCGACGGCGCCGCCCGATGCGGCGCTCGAGGCACTCGCAGCCCAAGACAACCTGGTGCGTGCGATCGTGTGTCTCGTTTCATCGTGTGGCTAGCTCTTGCAGCCACTCGCGGCGCGATACGAGCACCATCGGTGGTCCGCCAGCACGGTCATGCACTTTTTAGCGCGCGAGTTCCATGCTCCGGGGCGGTGCGTCTTTGTGGCCCAAAACATCCTCGACGACGAGTGTGTTGTCGCACCCAACAAGGCCGAGCGGAATCGCCGCATTTGGTGCGACTGCGTTTGGTCCACGTGGGCACTCACGATGATGGACGGATTAGGCTCGTCTTGGATGCTGTCACACCGTCGCGGACGCGCATGCGGGCGCTGTGCCTCAACTCCCAGGCGATCTCCAAGGAAGGGACCATCTTCAGCTTTGAAAACGAAGCCCTCGTGTGGGGCTGCGACGTGAGCCTATACCCTGAATCGATCCGGATGCACAAGTTCAGCCAACACGTGAAAGCGATCGCGTGTTGCAATGGCAACTCGTTTGGCCGTGAAGTCCAAGACAAATTAAAGTGCCACCAGAATGCGTAGAGGCCATCTTACATTGGAAAAGCAGTGGGCTCGAGCTAGTCGTCACAAGGGAATCGCTCTCCAGATTGAATGCATGCTCCAGGGGTCATTTCGCTGGTGAGACGATGGTGGTCTTCTTCGCGTGAGGGTGAATTAATCCTGCGGCGATGGGCGTCATCCGTGGACCACAGCTGGTGCAAGAGACGGGATACCGATAATGTACCGATACATTACGCCAACCTCGGTCGCCCAGACTGATACAACTTTCGCTTTGTCATCTCCCCCTAGCCGCCACCGACGCCGCGCTCTACGATCCCAACGCCTTGACCGAATGTTTATCCTCCCACACCCGGAAGCATACCGACTTGGGTTTTTCCCCTTTTCCCTTCAAATGGAACTTGCAGGTTGTCAGCCCAACGGAACAATTGCATCGCAAGAATAACTTGTCCGTGGATGGCTATGGCTCAAGGTTGGGAGAAAACAAACATGAGCATGGTACCATTGGCGTCCAAAAACCTTCTCGGTCACCTCGCTGGAAAATACGAGCTGGCTTGTGCGGACAGAATTGGAGGCGCCCCTCGAAAGAAATTTGAGTTTTCTTTCGATTGGGGCAAGTTCGCAGGAACCGCAAGGAGGACGACGCACGCAAAAGGTGGAACCGAGCTGTGTGACCAAAACCAGCTTGTTGGCCATGCTAGTAAATATTCTCCAAGATCACAAAGCCTCCCCAAAACCAACAAGTGCGAGCTGCGTGGAACTCTGCGTGGACAGTCCAAAGTGCTCGAGCCGTGACTTTGGGGAGAGAGCAAATCAGGTGGGACAAGTCAAATCACATTGCTGTCGACATCCAGATTTATGTCCATTTTTTCTCATAGTCAAATATGTATGTCATTTTTGTATTCAAAGTCATTTTATACCCGGATCAATTTATTTGGCGTAATTAAAATAACGCCAAATTTGAAGAAAAAAATACGACATGGATTGGTAAAAAGAAGGCAAATTATAAGCATTTGGCCCCAAATATTCCCTATTTAGGGACCTTTATCCTGATCGTACAATATCCAGGGTAAAATTCCCAGATGTATGGGAACTCTTGACCTATGTATGGGAGGCATCAAACACTGTAGCCCTGGCCATGCGTGAACGGCTTTTCTGGTCAATATAATGCCATACTATAGTGCCGATCACTGTCGACATCGTTCACGCAGCCCAACAAAGGAACAAAGGTTGCTGTGTGGCACGCTCAGTCGCCCACCTTCGTGAAAAGACGGACGGCAGAGGAGCAGGGACGGTCGCTCGTGTGCCTGAGGAGACGCCACCAGCGTGCGTCACTTTCGTTTTGAGAAGTGCATTGTTCCCGAACGCAACTCGGATTAGACAATTGTGCAACGTGGGACATGAGGTGGCAGTATTACTTGCAATCATTCTGAGGTATTATAACACGGTAAAATGCGTTATCACTTGTTGTGTGTCGTTGGTATAATTGGTTGCCTTTGCTTTGCCTGTGCCCCAGCAGTGGCGTCTTCCTCACGAGTCCAAGCCGATCATGTCACGCCGGTCGGAGGCGATGCTGGCTGTTGCACTGTGTCGAACGGCGCAGAATACTTTTCAAACTTGCCCTTCGAACTCAGGCAACATTCCACCTCTGGCCCTAAATAGTTCTATAGGGTCTGATATATCAAGATTGATCTAGCCAGTCCTGTCGGTCGTGCTCCATGTCCTTTCGCTCGTCCTTGGGGGCACTCGCTCTCGTCTCGTTCGCTTTCCCTCGTGTTTTGGTGTCCTTGACGCCCCCCACGAGTCTCCCCCAACACATTGCAATATCCCACTCTTTCTAATAATACTGCTCCAGATGATTCACGCAAGTGTGCCTTTCGTTGCCGTTTCGACACGTTCGGGTGCACCTCCCTCTGCGTTGATGGATTCCCACCCGCTTGGCGCAGCAGCAGCGTCGGCGGGCCAGTTGTCCTCCAAGGCTTTGTCAATGCCGCCGCCGACGTCCACCTCGAGTCTCTCGTCGGCGCATGCCACCGGGGCCCTCGACGCCGCCAAGGCCGAGCGTCGGCTCAAGGAACGCCAAAAGATGCAACGATACCGCCAGCGCCTCGTGGCCAAGATGGCCTTCCTCAAAGACACGGCGCGGCGGATGGAGGACCAGATCCGCGCGCACACCCTCGCGCGGCGATCGTCGCGGACGCTCCTGCCATGGGAGCACATTGCGAATGCGTTGCGCGAGGAGCGGGACGCGTCGTCCTTGACCAACGCGACGCTCAAGCAAGAATGCCACGACCAGACTGTGCTCCTCCAGGCCATGCAGCTGTGGGTCGTGCGGGCCACGGGCATCCTGCCCGTACGTGTCGCGATTTTCGTCGGATTGTAGACGACCTGACCTCCGTAGGCGTCGCCCACGACGGGCGGCCCCACGTGGCAGAATGTGACGCTGAGTGCCCACCCGGCGTCGCGCAAGCTTGGCTTCGATTGGATCACGCAGTATTTGTACCACAACACGGAGCGCACGTTCCATGACATGGGCTTTTCGAGCGGCGCGGCGATTTCAGACTTTGGCTTGGACATCGAGTCGCCCGAATGCTGTCAGTATGTGTGGCGGTCGCAGCGGATCTTCCCCGCGCCGCTTGAATATGTCCGCGACGTGTTTGCGCGACCCAACATTGCCGGCCAGTTGAAGGGGAGCTACCTCGGCAACACGACATCCCTCGGTGCGATCCACGAGATCGAAGCCCAGGACAACGAGGTAGTACTTGGTACCGATGAGTACTCGAACGACGCATGCATGGTGTAGGCGCTACGGGCACTGAACGGTCGGTACCTTCATACGGCATGGGGCGTTAATGTCCTCGTGCATTTCCTCGCGCGTGAATTCCACGAACCCAACCGATGTATCTTCGTGGCCCAAAACATCCACGACGACGAAGCGCTGCCGAATTCAGCGCTCCAGCGGAATCGATTGATTTGGTACGACACACTCAAGTCGAGTTGTTGTTGAGCCTTGCTTGTAGGCTCGTGTTGGACCGTGTCGGACCTGATCAGACTCGCGTGCGGGGGCTCTGTATCAATTCGCACGGATTTGACCAGCATGGGTACGTGAACTTTGAAGACGAAGCCAGGCGATGGGGCTGCGACGTGACGCAGTACCCCCCACACCTCCAAGTGACCAAGTTTGCCCAGCAAGTACGGCAGATCGCGACCCGGAACGGCAGTTCCTTTGGCCAGGAGTTCCAGGATTCGCTCCAACGAACATTCGATCGTCGCCACAGAGGGAACAGTAGGTCTGGGGAGGCCATGCAGATCAAGCAAGAAACCGCCCCCGAGGTCAAATTATAACGCGAGTCGCGTCGCTTTGTCAAGGTGGTGGGGGTACGAAGGGGGGAACCTTTGGGGGAATCGAAATGTGAGCTGGGCCATCGCACAACATAACGCATCGAGCCCATGACGGGAGTCGACGGGGCAGCCGCTCATCCAAGTCGGTTGTTGTGTTTGCGATAACCAAAGCACGTGGTGGCCACAAACACGGTGGAAATACCCTAATTTGGGCTTCTGTAAGGTATTTTCAACTCGAAAGGCTTCCCATGTGATGCAGACAGGGATGTTTTGAATGCGACAAATCGTCCTCGCTTTCTTTTGCTGCTCTGCCGCAGGTGGGTGCGCTGAACAGAACCACGAGAGCCAGGGTCTTCCATTGGTAGAAATACACACCCACAAGCAGAATCAAGCGAGTATCATTGGGAGAAAATATACTGTTTCAACCAATCATATATGGTATTTCAGAGTGAGTTATCCGGAAATTGCCGGATAACTGACAACGCATTTGAAAACGTCGCCCAGCGCACTAGCGGGCACATGACACCCCCGACACACGACGAGAGCGACGAGTCTGGCACAAATGTCTCTCGAAAGGCATCCAAAAAGTCACGCGATCGGGCAAAGATGCAGCGGTATCGAAAGCGTGTGGCTGACAAGTACACGGCATTGCGTCTGCAAGCATACCATCTCGAGACCGACTTGTGGCACCTCCACGCATTTCGCGTCTGCTCGTCGACGGTTCTTCCATGGGAGGACGTCTACCACGCCATGCGCGAAGACATCGAGCGGATCACACACTCCAACGAGTCGATCAAGATCAAGTGTCAAGCATACGACCGACTCATTGCGTCCATGGAGACCTGGACCCGCACATGTTTAGTCCCTCGCAGTCCGTCGTCGTCATCCAAAACTCTCTGGCACCGAGCGACCTTGGACGCCAACCCCGCGACGCGCAAGCTCGGCTTCGACTGGATCACGAAGCGGCTCTTCCATCACCACGAACGCGTCTTTGAGCAATGTCATTTCCCGGGCGGCACGCGGCTCTTGGATTTCGTCGTCGACACCACGGACGGACGCGACGCGATGCAATTCATGTGGCGCATCCAAGTGGACGTCGCAGCTTCGCTCGAGACTGTCCGCGACGAATTTGCGCGGCCGCATCTGCTCAACCAAGTGATGGGGAAACATTTGGACGAGGCGTCAATGATGGCCGTCGATCATCCTGCGGAGGAGGACATGCCGCCTGTCGTCGTGGCTTCCGACGACAAAGTACGTAGCCAAGAAGTCTAGGCTGACTGGTTGTAGCTGCTCGAAGATTTCGATGGCACGTGCTGCTACGTCCACAACGTCTGGGGCGGCGGCGACAACTTCGCCAAGACGAGGGTGCATTTTCTCACACGCGAGTTTGACGTGAGCGACGACCGCGTCGTATTTGTGGCCCAGAGCATCCACGACGACCCGCTCCTGCCGCCGATCGCCGCGGCACGGAATCGCATGATCTGGTATTTCATACGTTTGCGATGGTGGTCTGGGATGACGCATGAATCAGGCTTGTCCTCGATCGAAGAGGCCCGACACGCACGACCATCCGCGTGCTCTGCGTCCACTCGCGGTACATGACGGCCGATGGACGTGTCCTGTCGCTGGACGACGAGGCGCGGCGCTGGCGCGGCGATGTGAGTCACTCACTGGACGATCAAGCGAAGGAAGATGCGTTGGTGAACCTCGTGGCCCGCCGTGCCGAAAGGGATTTGATCGCTTTTCAACACGAGCTCGGTGGGAAACTCGAGCGCTGCGACGTCGACGCACCTTGGGTCGTTCCTGTGTAAACTTGAGTGGAAATACAAGTTGCTGGCGTCGATGCCACGAAGTTGTGTGCCACACATCCCACCGGACTGCTCTTGATGTCTCACCCCATGGTTGATAACGTCACACGTGTGTCGCTGTTGAAGGACAACAAAAGGTTGTCTATGTGTTCTTGCTTTCATCTCACCACCTTCGCTGTCCTCATCGACATCGATCGATGTCACTTGGAACAGCATGTGCATATGTAGACGACAAGGTCTGCCGTGTTAAGCATCTTTTGGAGGAGCCAGTCCACGGCCAAGAGTTGCGACGCTAAATGGACGCTCAGTGGCACATTCGCAGGCAACCGTCGGTGATGTCTACCCTGTCAACTTGATCGTTGAAAGGCCACGGCCGACTTTTCTGAAGACCCACAGCTTCATGTGATTGACGTGGCAATCCCGTTTCAATGTCCTGTTGTCCATCAGCTTTGCCCGCGTCCTTTCATGTATTTCCACGGCAGAGGTGGAGTCAAACATAACCCTTGCTTCCTCCAGTCGGGCGGCTTTGCTGCGAAGGTGAGACACTTTCCCAAGTACTACGTAGTAAGTTTCTCCAATATCGCCACATCTTGTCTGACCTGTATCGTTCGGACGCCCATCCAAGTTTCAAGTCTGGTCAAATATATCAAATTTGACTCTTTGTAGAATGAGCTATTTTGACATTTTCTCACGTTGAGATATACACATGTATCTGATTCGAAGGCTTGTGTAACTCTCAATGAGCCAATCAAATGGCTTGGCTAGAATGAAAAAAAATCTGATTGGTTGAAAACCTTCGCTCCGCTAAATATGGACATGGCTCGTTTCAAGATTCAAATGCTGGCGGCGGATCTCACAGCGGTGGCTCGCTCCATCGCGTCTCGCAAGGCCGTGTTGAACCAGTCTCCACCGCCAGACCCCAGGTCAATCATGCGCTGCACCACGCGGCGCTCCACAGACGCCATGTCGGGCACGTCCATGGGGAAGTCAATGCCCCAGCCATCGACGGCCTCCTCTTCAAACGACACAAATCCGTCGCTCGAGATGTGTTGGCTCATCACATTCAGCGCCCGCATCTTCGTGCGTGTGGGCCCAAGTCGATCCAAGACAAACCTAGACGACATGAGATGCCAACACTAGATCTCGACACAAAACCAGCTCATGCGATTCCGCTGCACCGCGTCGTTCGGCAAGCGCTCGTCGTCGCGGATGCCTTGCGTGGCAAAGACACAACGGTCGAGCCCGCACCATTCGGAAAAGAGGATGTGAATGAGCTTGCCCCCGCGTCGGACATTATGAATGTACCGGAGCGTCCCGCCAAACTGCAGCTCAAGAACCTACAAGACCGCCCATGAGCCACGCAACCATTTTTGAAGCCTACGCGATCGTCCTCGGCAACGACGTCTCTGTCGTGGGCCGTCGTCGGCCAGTTGGCTCGGGCAGCGCCAACCATGTTCAAGCAATGAGGTCTTGCAAACCAGTCTCGCACAGCCTCCATCGGATACGGTAGTTCCCGCTGGTCGCGCCAGATAAACTGCAGGCCATCGTCGACGTCTTGGCTTGGCTGATATTCGACGGAAAAGTCATCGATACAAGTGCTGGATGCGATGGCGGGAAAGCCAAACTGCTGAAAGACACGGTCGGTGTTGTGCTGCATGTGCTGGGCGATCCATTCGAAGGCGCAGAGTCGCGACGCAGGGTCCGCGCACACCGTCACATAGCGCCACGTCTGCGTCTCTGCGTTCGGACACGTCTAGAAGCATGCAGTCGAGAGGCACAACACATGATGCATACCACGATGGCCAAGTTGGCCACGACCCATCGATGCAGAGTCCACATCGTCTGCTGCTGGGCAAGACAGAGCTGTTTTAGCGCGCGGTTGTCCTTGGCCACGAGCTCGCTCTCGTCTTCCAATCCCTTGGCCACGTCTTTCCACGGCAGCAGCAGCGACGCCGACCGACCTCGCTGCCGCCGCATGTACGCGTCGATTTCGTTCTGCAGATGGGTCACTTCGTCGCGGAGACAATCTGCTTTTTCAATCAGCCGCTTGCGGTAACGCTGCATCTTGAGCGTACGTCGCAGGCGGACCTCTGCCCGCGCGGCGTCCACGTCGCCCATCAGCTCACCGACTGATCGGTGGACAACCAGCTCAGAAAAAGGGTCGACCCAAACTACAACATACCTCTCCAAATTTGACCTGTATATCCATATCAAGTTTTGAATGATACCGTAAAATCACATATAATGTGTCCGATCATAAACCCAAAAATGGTTCAATGGATACGTTCAACTTTGCTGTCAACCGCGAGAAGGACCAACGGCAGCAACTCTATCCAAATCGATCGATTACTCACCCGAGCGCGATCCAAAACAGTATGCTGCGACGCAAGGGTCGCGCAACGGGGAGTCCTTTTCCACAAACTAGTAACCTTCCTCAGTCATCATTGACATGCCAGCCACCCCGTCTTGATCACATTTACCAACCCCCGAGGCAACTCTGTGAACTTCGACAAAAATCAATCGACAGTGCACTGCTATTTGATCCTCTTTTTCGCCGTCGACGCCAAGGCCTCGTCAAGCTCTCTGTTGTACGTGCTGCCATTGAAGGAACATATTTGAGAGATACGATGGTGCACGCGCCGCTCGGCCGAATCGAGTGCTTCCGTCGGCTTGACATCAAGGCCCCACGCTTTGGCTTCGTCGGCCAAATCGACAAATCCGGTCTTGGTGAATTGTTGAGAGAGCACGCTGAGCGCTCGCATCTTGGTTCGGGTGGACGAGATCCGATCCAGCACAAACCTAGTACCATAGTAAATCGTCACATTCTCCAGCAAGACCGGAATCTAGGCACCAGCTCGTGCGGTTGCGCTGGGCGGCACTGCTGTTGGGTAAGAGCTCGTCGTCGTGGATGTTTTGTGCCACAAACACACAGCGATCGGGAAGGTCGAATTCCCTCGCCACGTTCCGCACGAGCATTTGGTTGCCACGAAAGCTGTGGACGTAGTGTAGCCGTGCGTCCAGCTCACGCAGCCTCTACGGAGTGTCCATCATTTCCCGGGGACTTGTCAAGACGAATAATGGACGTACATAGTTGTCGGCGGCGACAACGGCAGCTGTCTCGTCGTCCGGTGCGATCCACTTTGCCTTGGGGCCGCCCGCCACCATTTTGGTGTAATGCGGACGGGCAAACAACTCGCGCACGACTTCCATCGCATACGGCACTTCGCGTTGGTCCCGCCACATGTACTGGACCGTATCGTCGTCGTCTTCCTCGGTTGTGCCAATGACAAAGTCGTCGACGACGTCGGTGGACGTCAAGGGTGGGAAGTGGCATTGCTGGAAGACGCGGTCCACGTGGTGAAGCATTTGAAGCGTGATCCAGTCGCAGCCACGGACGCGGGACGCGGGGTGAACACCCAGTGTTACATGCCGCCAGGTTTTCATCGTGCCCCGCGGGGTTCTCTACAACATCCACTCGTTGCATCATGCTGCTATGGAGGCAAAATACATCAAGGGATGGCTTACCATGTGCACGACGAACGAGGCCACCCATTGCTTCAGGACCAAGAGGACGATCCCCTGCGTCTTGCAGAGGCGCTGAAGGTCGACGTTGTCTTTGGTCGCGAGCTCGCTTTCGTCTCTCAGCGCCCTCACCACTTGCTCCCATGGCAAGAGTGTCGACGGCTGCGCCACCTCGTTGGATGGATGGCGGCGCTGCATGGCGTCATAGATCGCTTGCTCCAGCTCACTGACAGTGGCCCGCAGCATGTCTGCCTTTTCCAGCAGACGTTTTCTGTAGCGCTGCATCTTGAGTGTCTGCCGCATGCGCTTCTTCAGGCGCGCGGCGTCGACAGTGTCCGCGGCGGTCGACATCGTCGTCGATTTCTTTCGCAGACTGGACCTCGACCATGTGTTGCTCACACGCAATGAAACGCGGTCAATATAATTTACAGCGTGGTGCTATTTATATATTTTGGCCATGCGGTCGTGGTCAACGTTGCTACCGTAAAGCACACAATAATTCACCAGACTCTTTTGCTCACCATTTTGTAATTTGTTACTGGCTGATGAGTTTATTTTGATACTTTTCCGGATAAAATTATGTATTTTTATTCGTATTCCTAACGATATATATTATACTTGATATTTGTATGAATAAGTTAATTTATTTACCATGGTCAGGTGTCTATTGGTGAGTTATTGTGTGATTTGGGGTATCTGGTGAGTAGTTTTGTGCGGTGAGTTATTGTGTGCTCTACGGTACATATTCGAGCGCACTCCAACAAGAAACTTTGTGGGCACCATGTCACCTCAGCCATCCATGAGGTTCTGTCGCATCCGAAGGGTCTACATGGTCTCATCTATGTCTGAATATCTGTCGTTGTTACACACGAGCGTTCTTGCCGAGTCGACGCCGGGGAAAGTCCCTGGAGAAAGCACGGGATGCGCGTTCAGCATGACATCTCTCCTTGTCGACATCCTCCCACTCGGTGACCTCTGAAATGAAGTGACTCGGCGACTCGGTCACCGACGCATGCTCGAAGTGTACGCAGTCACCGACTGCTCCATGGTCTGGAGAAGCATACGTTGGGTCGCACAGAGTTGCTTGAGCTTGTCGGACAAATCTATGCAATTGCCGCCATGAGAGCAATGGCCACCTCCCGCCACGGCAACTGTGCCGTCAACGACGTTGCAGTCAATGGCGATATATCATGGCGTTCGAGGACAATGGGCTCGACTTCATCCCTCAGCGATGCAAAGGACGTCCGCAATGCCACTCCTCAGTCGCCGGCGATAGCGCTGCAGTTTGGCAGAGTGCTTGGCGCATGCACTTCTACGAGTTCGCCAGTAGACTGTCGCCAGTGTGGCCTGCTACTCCTCGTGCGTCGACATCGATCTTCTCAGATCGCAGTGAAATAGACGGGCATGCCGCAAGCGTGGGCTTGCTGGACTGATTTGCCACGTGCCCAAGGAAAACGCCGGTTGTTTGCCATGACAATTGTTCTGGTCGTCAAAAACGTGTCATGAAAGGAGACGAAATGCCATTGGTCAAACGGGTTGGACGAATTGGTCGAAAATAAATTCCGAAGGACAAAAACGCGCAGAATCAAAGCCACACTCGAGTCGCCACACGATTGAATCGAATATGGTTATTGCCCCCAGGTTGTCACGGGCGCCACTCAATCAATCCTGGACTTGCAATCCCATCCAGTGACATGCGATACGATGGAATGCATGGCCGATGCTGCCCAAAAAGCCTATCAGCGGCCCCTCAACAATGTAAAGTACAAGACTCTTGATTGCGCTCAGCAAACGCTCTTCCCTGCCAACGCCTCATCCACGTCTCTCGCGCACGAGGGCTCGCTTTTACAGATTTGGTAAATGTGGTGGTTCACGCGCCGCTCGGTCGCATCCTCCAACAACGAATCGACCATCGATGCCCGCACATCCAGGCCCCACTCGAGGGCTTCTTCGACCAACGGGACAAACCCGTGCTTGGAAAAGCGACGACTCATGATGGCCAGCATCCGTATTTTGGTCTCGTTTGGGGATATCCGCTCCAGCACAACCCTACAACCCACATGAGTCCACGTCGACCACTTGGTCAGACCAGCGCATGCGATTCCGCTGGATGGCGTCGTTGGGCAGGAGCGCGTCGTCGTGGACGTTTTGCATGACAAAGACTGCGCGGTTAGGGTCGTTGAATTCCCGCACGAGCGTGTGCACGAGCGCGCGGCCCCCGGCCTTGGAACAATGTGCATATTCGAGCTTGCCGTCATAGTAGCGCAACATCTACACGCAATGAGCCAACAGCGCAGCGCACTTGTCCGTACTTGGTCGTCTGCCGCGATGACGGCAGCTGAGTTGGCCAGATTTGATGGGGGGAATGCTGATCCCCCCATGTGGGCGCAATACGGCCGCGCAAAATAATCCCGAACGGCTTCGAGGCTGTACGGTACGGAGATCTGGTGGCGGCGAATGTACTGGAGTCCGTGGGCGTTGGAGACGTCGACGATGTAGTCGTTGACGATTTCGCTCGACGAGGCCGACGGAAAGAGGTATTGCTGGAGCATGTAGTCGGTGTTGTGGTACAAGTGCCGTGTGATCCAGTCAAAGGCACGGACACGCGACGCCGGGTCGGTCCCAATTGTTACATGGCGCCACGACAGCACGGTGTTGCCACTGGGGGACGTCTACCATCGAACTCCATGAATCCCATGGAACCAAGAACGATGACGTACGAGGAGAGAGACGGACGAAGCGACCCATCGCTTCATGGCGAGGGAGATTGCGGCCTGGGAGTCGCAGAGCCGTCGGAGCGCCAGGTTGTCCTTCTTGGTCAAGTCCAAGTCTTCCTGCATCGCCCGCGCGACCTCTTTCCATGGAAGGGCCTTTGGCGCGGCCCGAAGGCGTTCCTGCTGGTGCACGACATAGGCATCGATATCTGCTTCGAGGTGCGCGACTTCGGCACGAAGGATGTCGGCGCGCTCCACGAGGCGTTTGCGGTAGCGTTGCATTTTGACGTTCTGTCGCATGCGCTTCTTCATGAGCTCGTCCGCGGCGGCGTCAATTTCGACCTTCGGACTGCGGTGATCATGGGCGTGCTCCGGCATCTTGCGTCGTCTACCCACAAAGAACGGAACTGAAACCTGCTGGCATCTGTGGGATGGTCGTGGCCGCTGCACCCACCTCACTATGTCAGTCGAAATAGACCAAAAATGGAGACAAAAAGTCTATTTCGTCTCCTCTTCTGCTCTCGAAACAACAATTAATTCGGTCAAAACATATTCTCGTCGATTCTGTTTTATGTTCGGCACGGCAATCCATGCAACGTTGCAGACCAGACGGCGGGCCTGATATCTCCCCCGGGCCTCATGCTGTTCTGTGTGCCACGAGTTTGGATCAGGTTGATAGGATTTGTACGGTCCACAGCCACGCCCAGTCGGCGCCAATTGGAAGTCGCGGCCTGGGCTGTTGGTAATCCCACAATCCAGTGGCAAATGGCTGCGAGGAAGCGCTTCGTCCCATTTCGCTCCACGGTTGAGGCAACTAAAAGCTGTCAACAGTAGCTCGTGTCCCCCCCGTCGCATGGACACGATTACCACAATCGGAGCGTCGCTGCCACTGTAGCCTGTCGCTTTTGTGGATGACCTCAAGGAGTTTCATCATTCGGTTTCATCAATTGCAACGCTGGCTCCAGCTCAGTCCTGCAAATTGACGTCGGCTACAATATCAATTCAACCGCGGTGACACCGCGACCAAGGTCCATTTCCCTAACTCCGCGATCCACAATCCAATGGGCTCACGGGGCCACCGTCGTCTGGGACCAACCACTTGCATATGCTAGCCCCTTGCCTCTCACGATTTCCCATGCCCAGTTGCCTTTCCAACGCAAACATACACGAGGAATATGGCGAAGGAAGGCGTGCTACTCTCTTTGCATGTCAAGCGGAACACTCGTGACGTGCATGACATTCTTGCCTTGACTACTTGGGTTGCTGGCTGCTCAACATCATGGCCTCCCGCACGCCCCCTTCGTAATTGTTTTTCCTTGCAGTGCACATGTGCTGGATGTGTTGGTTCACGCGGCGCTCGACGGACGCGACGTCATCGATTGCGTGCACGTTCAGACCCCACACAAGCGCTTCTTCTTCGAGCGGCACGAATCCATCCTTGGAGAAGAGCTGCGTCATCACATTCAGCGATCGAATCTTGGTTCGATGCGGGCCCAGGCGCTCCAAGACAAACCTATACACAACCACCACCACCATAAGCACCGTCGCCAGCGTCACTCGACCGACCACGTCATGCGATTGCGCCGGACGGCGTCGTTGGGCAGGAGCTCGTCGTCGTGGATGTTTTGTGCGACAAAGACACACCGGTTCGGCTCGTTGAATTCGCACGCGAGGGTGTGGACGAGCGCACGCCCGCCCATGGTATCGTGGCCATATCGGAGCGACCCGTCAAAGTTGGCGGCCAGCATCTACCAACTCGTCAGACTCCAACTTCATTCTGAACTAGCCATGTACTTGCTGGTCGGCGGCGACGACTTGGGCGATGCCATCTCGCGCTGCCCACGCTGCGTCGGACGTACCGACCGACTCGATGTAATGCGGACGCGCGTACACGTCCCGGACAGCGTCGAGCGAGTAGGGGACGTCGCGCTGGTCGCGCCAAATGTACTGGAGTCCGTGCTGGTCGAGATTGGAGGCATCGATGAGGAAATCATCGATGACGTCGGACGACGACGTGGCGGGAAAGAGGCAGCGCTGCAACATGCGGTCCGTGTTGTGGTGGAGTTGCTGCGCGATCCACTCAAAGGCCCTGGCGCGGGACGCCGGGTGCGCGCAGAGTGTGACCTGGCGCCATGTCTGTACGTGTCCGGTTGGTCCCTTCTACATGGGTGTCAGAGTCTTGCCGTCACTGCGGCCGAACGTACCAAGAGGGCGGGGGCCGAGGCTGCGACCCATTGCTTCAGCGCGAGGGCCATCGCTTGCTGGGCGTCGACGTGCCGCTTCAGCGCCCGGTAGTCCTGCTTTACAAGCTCGCTCTCATCTTCGAGCGATTTGGCGATTTCTTTCCACGTGAGAAAAAGCGCGTTGGACCCGCGACTGCGTCGCCGCCGCATCTTCTCGTCGACCAGGCGCTCCAGCTGCGCCACGTCCGCCCGCAGGACGACGGCTTCGTCCACGAGTCGTTTCCGGTACCGCTGCATCTTGAGACGTTCCCGCAGCCGACGCTTCATGAGGCCTTCGTCTGGCGGCTCGCAGTCGACCATCGGCGTGTGAAAGGTGCTTCGAACGCAGACGGCCAAGACGAGCACCCACTGCGACACTCGGTCACGTTATCGACCCCACCGAGTGTGTACATTTCCATATCAGTGTGGCCGATGTATTTTTAGCACAAATCGTTTGGACAATTTAGTCGAAACAAATTCGACTGTCCAGCAAACCTCATATAAAAGAGCGATAAAATTGTACCCAGTTGATTTTTGTGCTTGATTTTTTGGACAACTTGACATACTAAACTTGGCTGGTCTGACGTCTTCTTGACCATTTTACATTCCTCTTTGGAACTTCGCTTCAAAGAATCCAACACAATATTGTGGCGGCCAAAACGAAGCACAAATTGTTCCTACCGCCAAATGGCAACATCCACTCAGAGCTGGACGTTTTGTCCGACTTTTGAATTCAGCCAGTTGTTGGCAAGCGACGCCAAACCGTTAAATGCGATAAAAAGGCGACTATATTTTGCGAGTAACTGCAATAAAATCTTCGAATTGCCTACTGAGTTCGTCCTCTCAGGGCATCGTCCAAATCTTGATCAAAGGCGCTGCCCCCGCCGCTGCAAATATGATAGAGTCGTTGGACCAGGCGTCGATGGATAACGTCAGCATCGTCGTCCGCTCGGACATCAAGGCCCCACTTGGGAGCTTCCTCTTCGAGGGAGACATACACGCCCCCCTTGGCAAACTGCTGGCTCGAGAGATTCAACGCTCGGATTTTCGTCCGCTTCGGCCCGAGGCGGTCCAGCACGAACCTACGACCGTCGCAATAATTGTAGCCGCCAAGCATTGTATCGTACCACGTCATGCGGTTGCGCTGCAGCGGGTCGTTGGCCAAGAGCTCGTCGTCGTGGATGCTCTGTCGCACAAACACACAGCGATTGGGCTCGTGGAACTCCCGCACGAGGCTGTGCACAAGCGTCTTGGCGCGGAGCATTCGCTTGTGGAGGTATTGGGTGTCGCTACCACAATGCAACTGGAGCATCTACGAGCCACAGGATCCAACACACAATCTCAAGTTGGCGTACATGCTGGTCCGTTGCGATGGTTTCCCGCTCGGCGATCGAAGTGGTCTCGGGCAGACCGACGCCACCAACCATGACAAAGAAGTGCGGCCGCATGAAAAGATCCCGCACGTCTTCGAGCGGATACGGCACTTCCCGCTGGTCTCGCCATACAAGCTGAAAGAAATCCGAGTTGGTCGTGTCGATCGTAAAGTCGTCGACGACGTCGGTCGACACGAGCGGCGGGAAATGGAATTGCTGCAACACGGCGTCCGTGTTGGCGTGCATCTGCTTGGTGATCCAGTCAAAGCCAAGTTGCCGCGACGTCGGGTGGGCACACAGCGTCACGTTGCGCCACGTGTGCGTGCTTCCACGCGGGGATTTCTACAAGCATTGTCGTCCGTGGGTGTTGCATGGGTGTATGTGTACCACAATCGTCGTGGCTTCGGTCATCCAGTGCTTGATGGCCAAGATCGTCATGCGCTGGGCCTGGCACTGCTGCTGCAGCGCCCGGTTGTCTTTGTCTGCCAACTTCCCGTCGTCCTTCAACGCCCGCGCGACTTCCTTCCACGGGAGGAGGAGGGTCGCTGCCGCCTTGGTTGACGGCCGCCGTTGCATGTACTCGGCGATCTCTGTCTCGAGGGATGCAATGTGGTCCCGCATGACTTCTGCCTTTTCAATCAATCGCTTCCGGTAGCGCTGCATCTTCTTTGTCTGACGCATTCGCTTCTTCAGGAGCGTGGCGGCGTCGTTGGCGGCCGTCGCAGGCGACACAACATAGTCTTCCGACATGATTTCTTTAGTGCGCTGCAGGAACACACTCTCGCTCTCTGGTCATAACATATGTCGAAGTTCAAAATAGGTTTATAACCCAATGGGCAATTATATGATTTGTCCAAATGGAACTTATTTTCATTATGATGGAATTTGTAAATGGAGAGTTAGAGACCAAAATGACCGCTCGAAGTCTCACTTTCATGTCACACTTGCATCCACATGATATTTTTAGCTCGATGTCGTTGCCGGATGAATTGGAATTTGTCGTGCAGGGCCTCTGAAGGAGCACTTGTTCGCAAAGTATTCTTCGATGCTCACGTCATCGTCGTCGGTGAAAGTGAATCCGTGTGCTTTATTTTTGCTTTTGGGCAGCTCCAGTTTTGTTGTTCGCCTATTTGGTCAGCTGTTGTGGCGTTTTGCTCAGGCCCAAGGAAGTCATTGGTTCCTTTGACGATGGAAATGTATCCCACTTGGCCTCTTTTGTTGTGCAGGTTCCAATCGCTCGTCGTGCGAGCTTCCATGGACAATGCCCGCCAACGACGCGAGAAAGTACGATGCGTGGGTCGGTGTGCCCGCCGACCAACACATGCAACTTCACAGTATCTATTGCTGCCACTCGCGGGGCGAAGAGCTTGTGCTGCCCAAACAAGTCAACGTTGACCTGCCCAAAAGCCGAACGCATACTAGCGCCCAACGCCACCGCTGTTCGACCATGAGATGCATCCCCGTGGCACTTCGATTACCACGACTCATCGTCCTCGCCAAGGAAAAAGAGTACAAGTCTCGGAGTCAAGTCCCACCTGCCACAAAGAAGTAGACGTGGCCAAGATGATAAGTGGCTAGATGAGAACCGTGACACTTCGATTCCAATAGCCATCTCATGGCCCTTTGCATGTACACACATATTCTATTGCAACCATCTTTCCATGTTGACCAAAGGTCCAGCTGAATTACAGACCATCCCGCGGCGCCTGGGCAACTTTGACTGCTTTGTCGACGTCAGCGTTGTCGTTGATGCTGTCGGCAGAGCACGTTCGATAAATGTGTTGAATCAGCCGGCGCTCCACCGAGTCACCCCAATCGACGGCGGCGGCCTCGCGGAGGTCGAGGCCCCATCGCAACGCTTCATCTTCGAGTGGCACGAACGATCGGTCCTTGGTAAACATGTGCGACATCGTTCCCACGGCCCGCATCTTGGTTCGGGCTGGCCCGATCCGATCCAGCACAAACCTACATCCATCATCCTCACTCCCATCATCATTGTCGTCTCTACCAGTCCATGCGATGGCATTGCGTGTCGTCGTGCCGCCGCCGCTCGTCGTCGAGGATGTTTTGGGCCACAAACACACATCGATCGGTCTCGTGGAATTCCCGAGCGAGGTAATGCACGTGTTCGCCCTTGCGCCGACTGTGCACATATTGCATCGAGCCGTGAAACGCCGACGCGAGCACCTACGTATGCTAAACCTACGAAAGACATGCAAGGCGCCGCGTACTGCATCGTCGTCGGCCACGACGTGGTGCTCCGCCGCGGGGATCGTCGGCGCGCCGTCGCCTTGGAGCATCTTACGAAAATGCGACCGCACAAATAAGTCCCGCACGGCTTCGAGCGGGTACGGGACTTCGCGCTGGTCGCGCCAAATGTACTGCAGCGCGTCGACGTCCGACATGTCGACGAGGAAGTCATCGACGACGTCGGTCGACGCGAGGGACGGAAAGCCGTAGCGGCGAAACACATTGTCCATGTGGTGGTACAAATGCAGCGTGATCCAGTCAAACCCGAGGAGTCGCGTCGTCGGGTGGGCGCTGAGCGTGATGTGCTGCCATGTTTGAGTGTGCCCGCGCGGCGTTTTCTAGACCGAGATGAAACTGACGGTGGCAGGAGGACATGTCATACCATGAGGAAGGTGGTCGTGGCGGCCGCGGCCCACTGCTTCATGGCCTCGATCGTCTCATGGCGCGAGCGACACTGCATCGCCAACGCCTCGTTGTCCGTCTCGACGTCCTCCCGCTCGTCTGCCATCGCCTTTGCCACCTCCTTCCACGGAAGGAGCATCGTCAAGTCCCGCGGCCGCCGCCGCCGCATGAAGTCTGCAATCTCCTGCTCCATGGTCGCCGCTTGCTCCTTGAGGCGGTCCGCCCGTTCGATGAGTCGCTTGCGGTACCGCTGCATCTTTTGTGTCCGATACCTTCGTCTCTCCGCGAGACTCGCGTCGTCGCCGCCGTCGGTCGTAGTCATATTCACAGAACAAATGAAGACGACTCCTTGGATCAGCATCTGTGTTTGTTCCCAAGCCAACTAATTCGAGCGAAATGAAAGCTATTGGACAATTTGAGGCCAATCAGGATGCTCAATTTATTTCAGTAAATCGGACAAAATGAGAGTTTTTTCGTCTCCTTTTCATCCCTACCAGAGAATTGAACCTCATAACTTTGGGCCGCAAAGCAATTTGAAGGAAATAGAAATCGGTACCCTCCAATAAACTCCTTCGTTTCACCTATCGATTTCAAGTCAAATCATCGCGATCGCATTCGTTGGTGCAGAGTGAGAGAAATATGAAGACGCCAGTTTGGGACAGTGTCATTTCGGCGGAAAATGGTTCATGAAACGTCACAAAATTCTGGTGGCAGTATAAGTGAAGGTGCTACTGACTAGCAAACCGCTTTCGATCGACATGGTCAACAAGACAGCTCAATTTGCGTTGCAAGTACGCCAGAGTACAAGTTGACGGCCATCGCAGTTGCCAGGATGCATTGTGTAGTAACTAAACTGGGTCGACGCCTCCAGCCTCTTTTGTCACGAGTTCCAAGTCTTGGTTGTACGAGTTGGTGCCGACGCTCGCGATTTGGTTGATGCGATGGCGGATACTGCGTTCCTTGGACTCTAGGTCGACACCATGCTGCACCTCGATGCCCCAACTGTGGGCTTCGTCTTCGAGCGAAACGGGACCCTCTCGTGTGGCCATTTGGGATGCCATGCCGAGCGCGCGCAGTTTCGTCCGGGTGGGCCCAAGTCGATCGAGGACATACCTACAACCCCACTCAACCACGAGCGCGCCGGAGTGCATTTACCAGTCCATGCGGTTGCACTGAATCGCGTCGTTGTGGAGGAGCTCGTCGTCGGTGATGTTTTGAGCCACAAACACACACCGATCGGGGGTGTCGAATTCGCGCGAGAGATAATGCACGTGTTCTTGGCCGCGGATGTAGTGGCCATACCGAAGCATGCCGTGGAATGCCTCGAGCATCTAGTGGTGCTTGGTCAAGTGCCCGCCTCTGAAAACTATTTTTTACCTTGGTGTCGGTGGCCACGACGTGAGCTTCGTCGGGTGACGCGAGCGCACGCGAGTCGTGCTTGAGCCCACCAAGCATGTTGTAGAAATGGGGCCGCGCAAACAAATCGCGCACCGTCTCCAGTGGCAGCGGCACGTCGCGCTGGTCGCGCCATAGAAATAAAAGCCCGTGGTCGTCCACCTCGCCTTCGATGACAAAGTCATCGACGATGTCTCGGGACGAGATGGGCGGGAAGAGGCACCGCTGAAACACGACGTCGGTGTTGTGGTGCATCTGACGGGTGATCCAGTCCAAGCCGAGGCGCCGCGACGTCGGGTGGCCACTGAGGGTGACGTGGCGCCACGATTGACCAAATGAAGTACGGGGCGATGTCTACGACGAACACACGTGAGCCAAGACCTTGAGGATGTGGACGCACGGGGATCGAGGACACGTGGGCAGCAACCCAGTGCTTCATGGCGAGGATGGTGACGCGGTGGGTGTGACACGCCGACTGCAACGACTTGTTCTCGGCCTCGACGCCGTTGCACTCGCTTTCGAGCGCCTTGGCCACTTCTTTCCATGGCAGCTGCGTGGACGAGGCCAACGATCGTCGTCGCCGCATGAACTCCTTGACCGCGGCTTCCATCTGGACGACTTGCCCGCGCAGCACGTCGGCCTTTTCGACGAGTCGCTTTCGGTAGCGTTGCATCTTTTGGGTTTGTCGCATGCGCTTGGCCGCCGCGAGGGCCGCCTCAACGTCTTCGGCGGGACTGGCCTCGGTCTTCATTGTGTTGTTTGTGGACTGACTGTGCTCAATTTGCAGCATTTTGCATTTGTCAGTGGGTGGATTATCCGGAAACATGTGTTTCAGGGTGGCCGTCTGATCATCATCCGGATATCCAATCGAAGTTCGAAGGCACGGGGATACGAAGAGCCAAAAAGACACGTGACGGCTGGTAGACCATGTGTGGATCCAAAGCTCATGCGACCAAACAGACTTCTTCTTGATGACAAGAAGGACGACTCTCGTGATGATGATTTACCCTCGTCTCTCGTGTGCGACAGCGCTCCTGCAGTTCGACCTCTCCATCACAACAACACCTTCCTCGATCAATCTAGCCAGCCTGATGCAGTCACACCCAACATCATCAATTTGGACGGTGGCAATTGATTATTCACACAGAGACACCAAACGACGCGGTGACCTGTCTACAGCAACTCCCGCACCAATACCTGGTATCCTCGACTGCCCTTGGTCCATCTCAGGCACTCCTCAACATGCTTGTCAACTCCATTAATCACACACCCGACACAAATCATCCACACAACCATCCCGCCACTTGTCTCAAGGATGCAGCTCCACTGGCGTCACGGGTCGCAACGCCACTTCGAGGTCTTCGTTGTACGTGTTGCCAAACTGCGTACACTTTTGCTGGATGTGTTGCATGACGCGGCGCTCCTTCGAGGCGTCGTCGGCTGCTGTCATCGCCCGCACGTCGACGCTCCATCGCAGACCTTCGTCTTCGAGCGAAATAAACCCATCTTTCGAGAATGCTTGCGTGGATAGAGTCAGTGCCCGCAACTTGGTGCGGTTGGGGCCAATGCGGTCGAGGACAAACCTACTCAACAAGGTCAACTTTGGCTGGCCTTGCATCGTACCAGTTCATGAGGGAGCGCTGCAACGTGTCGTTGTGGAGGAGTTCGTCGTCGTGGATGCTTCGGGCGACAAAGACGCATCGATTGGGCTCGGTGAATTCCCGCGCGAGGTAGTGCACGTGCACGGTGCTGCTCATTTGGCTGTGGATGTACTGGAGCGCCCCGTTGAACTTGGCCAGCATCTGCCACAGGATCAGTCGTCAGCGAGGAGGTATTTCGTTTCGTGTGTTATACCGTGTTGTCAGCATCGACGACTGCAATGTCTTCGTTGGACGAAGGACCCGCGGAACTCAAATGCGATCCCCCGAGCATGGCGTAAAAGTGGGGTCGCGCAAACAAATCGCGCACAATTTCGAGCGAATACGGCACTTCGCGCTGGTCCCGCCAAATGTACTGGAGGCCGTCCATGTTGGACGTGTCCAGGATGAAATCATCGACCAATTCGGGTGACGAGATGGGAGGGAAGAGGCAGCGCTGGAAGATGTTGTCCGTGTTGTGGTGCATGTGGCGGGAAATCCAATCAAAGCCAAGGAGACGCGACGCCGCGTGGCCCGACAGCGTCACGTTTTGCCACGTGTGTCCACGGAGTGAGCTCTACGACGTTAGGTCGAAAGTCTGCATCTGGGATTCGAGGCTTCCACGTACGGGAACAGAGGTAGCAACCCAGTGCTTCAAGGCGAGGATGGTCGCGCGATTCACCTGCACTTGCTGCTGCAGGTATTTGTTGTCTTTCTCTCCCACGCATGTTGCGTCTCCAAGCGCTTTCGCCACTTCCTTCCACGGCAATATCGTCCCAGACCCGCGCGCCTCGCGCCGCCGCATGAATTCGTCGATCTCTGCCTCCATGCAGACGGCGTGGGCACGGAGAAGATCCGTCTTCTCGAGGAGTCGCTTGCGGTAGCGCTGCATTTTTTGGGTTTGACGTGACCGCTTCAGGCGCAGTGCCTCGTCGATTGCGACGACGAGATCGTCGCTTGCCTCCATCATTTGTGCTTTCTTTCGCGGGACGGCAAAATTGGAAATGCTGCGTGTGAAGCATCTCGCACGCCGATTGGCCAATCACACGTGTCATAACTGCACGCATCCGCTTAATTCCCGGATGTCTCATTTTGGTATCATATTGTTGTCGGTTATTTATATTTGGCGGACACCCATTTGCCCCCCGAAGGATGTGGTTGCGACCATGGCATCAGTTCTCATGGCAAGGTTCACAAGCAAGCAATATCCCTGTCATGTATTATCGTGGGTGACAGACCTATGAGACTTTATACAAGTCCGAGTGACGATAACGTTGCATTGTCGGATGGCTTGGTTTGGAGGCCAAATATGATTTTGTTGAACCACCTCGAGGATCCCCTGCTCGCATGCGTGATTGAGGTTTCTCTTCACATGCATTTAAATTCAATTCAACGGAATATTTTCGTCTCGTTTTTCAAAAAGAGACAAAAAATTTCCACGTTCGAGCAGGTTTGAGGCGAGTGGGTGTTGCTTGCGCTCGCGCCAATTTGAGAGCCCCCACCTTTACAACCGACTTCCACCACGCCTGAGCACCTTAGGATTCGCTCGCTTTCCAACTCGCCTCGCTCGTCTTCAGAATCCACCATGTGCGTTTGCGTGTGTTTCCACCATCAAGTCGAAAATGCGCTTGTCCATTTTCTTGTCTACTCACTTGGTATTCTGAATCGCCAGTGGAGTGCCAACAAAACAACCTCACGAAAAATCGCACCATACATCGCATGTGCAGCACACAAGTCACAACAGCACTAACACTGAACTTGAAAGTCAAGAGGTGGAAAAATCTCACATTGATGCCCCGCAAACGAGAATTACTACGTATTAATAGTGATACTGTTCACATGAATAGAAGCCCCTTGGGTCACGTTTGCAAGACAATATCATATGATGGAGCCATCTGGCGGTACCTTAAAGCTCAGAATAACTAACCACTCAAAAAAATCTCACCAGAGACCCCAAAATTCACAATAACTCACCAGTTGTACCACTCTGGATAAAAATATGCTCACCAAAATGGCTTGCACAATTAAATTATAATATAATCAGATACAAATATCAAGCTTAATGAAGTATCTAATTAATATATAATATTATTACTATATTTTATCCGGAATAGTTTCAAAATAACTTACCATCAACGAAAAATGTATCACCACCAGAGCTGAATTTCCCTGGTTAGTTATTTTGAGCTTGACGGTACATGACGAATGGCTTGATTCGTCGAAGTGCACGCTGAGTGACTGAGTGTCGCCATGAGAATTGCAGCAAGCTCTCCCGACGGCAACGACGTGCCACCTGCGACCCTTGACATTTCTTCAATATGATTTCAAGTCATGGACAGGAAGCCCATTTATGGGACGCTCGATCCTTGGCAGACGAAGGGCTGTCGACGTTGTAATTATTGTTGCAGAAGCCCACTCTCTTTACTTTGTGACGAATGCAATCAGTTTTCTGATTCGGTAACTCGAAATAACATTTGTCGAAGTTGGCGTCGAAGTTGGTGGAAAAGTCCTAATTTACACCAATTTACGTTATTTTTGGGTCAAATTTCGCAAATATTTCGAAGTATTTTAACCTGTCGTCACGAATCCTACCACTTTTCAGGCCACTGAGGAAATCAGATGGTGGAAGCTTTGGCACCATCACTTGTCACGAAGTCCCGGTGCACAACAAACAGTTGGAGTTGCAACCGAACGACAAGGGAAGACTCAACAAGGGACCAATGAAACACAGAAAGCAGAGCTCTCACTGTAAACAAGTAAATACTACTACGTAGTATTTCGCAGTCACATTTGTTTTGCCCCAACAACGTACTGTGAAGCTGTGGTCCGCGTCACAAAATTTGGTCGTCTCTTGCGTTGATAATAATCAAAAGTCAGACTGCTGCCGCTTTGGTGAGTAGTGTGTTTGCACTTCAACGGAAAACAACAAATATCACCTCGTCTTGTTGCGAGCTAGAGTCGCGATGTGGAGTCTCAACCACACAGGTAATCAAATGCAAGTTTCAAAGTAAACTCCACACAACCAACGTCGATGTGTTGGCGTTCGCAAACGGAGGCGTCAGTCGACGACTTTACACATCCTGCCATGCGAGGTTATGTGCCGTTGCCATCATCGTTCTCCGACCTTTGCCAATGCCACACAAGAGACAATACCAGTCAACATACCACAAACATTTACACCACCATTGTCTCGCAAATCTCACGACTTAATCCCACAAATGTGACGCGGCATCGTCGCTCGTGACGTGGCTGGCCACGAGGCCGTGCAGATCCATGACGTATTGCGGTGCGCAAGTTCGTGCGTGTTGCGCAAACAATTCAAATGAGACACGGCCGTTGTCGACCGCGTCTCCGTCGACGCCCCACCCCTTGGCTTCCTCTTCAAACGGCACGTAGCCCTCGGCTGTGAAATCCTGCGAATTGATGTACACGTATCGGACGATCGTTCCGCCACGTGGAGCCTCTTGCAGCACGAGCCTAGGACGTCCGTGTCATTTGGAGGAGTCGTGCAACGCCGCACCATTGTTGCCGGTTGGCTTGCCGAGGGGACCGCCCGCCGAGACGCTCGTCGTCAATGATGTTTTGGGTCACGACGACCCGCCGCGTCGGTGTGCAGAACTCACGCGTGAGGATGTTGACCAATTCGGTTGGACCGCGGTGGTAGGAATACATGGCGCCAGGAACGTCCTGGAGTGCCTACGGTGCCATCGAGGATGCAAAGGGCCAAGCACGGGAGAGGAGGTGTACCGCTTGGTCGAGGGGACGAAGGGCGGCGACAGCGGCGGATTGGTTCTCCTCGCAGCATGCGACGATCTTGTGGCAGAGATGGAGGTTGAAGATGGACGAGACTGTATCCAGCGAGAGCGGCGTCGTGAACTGCCGACGCCAGACATACTGCATGAACTCGGGGTGGGTCGTGTCGATGACAAAGTCGTTGATGCACTCGTCCGACACGATAGATGGAAATGCGCATCGATCGAAGATACAGTCGACGTTGTTGAACATCCTAAGCGTAATCCAGTCAAAGCCGATGTGGCGCGAGAACGGATCCATGAGGAGGGTCACATCGCGCCAAGTCGAAGACGTGGTCATCATCTGCACACACAGCATATGAATAACTGCAGACGCGGCACACGTACCGAAATGCCGCGACGTTCTTCCGTCCACGTCCAGAGACAACGGAGCACGTGGGCGGAGCCGTGGACCTGCCGCTTCAACGTCGCGTGGGTCGTCGTCGAGTCCATGGAAACGTCGCGCAGCGCCTCGGCGATTTCTTTCCACGGGAGCATGGACGCAGCTGTGACACCGCCGACTCGTGAGGACAAGGACGCCGACCTCCGCCCGAGTTCTTCTTCCAATTCACTCACCATCGCGCGGAGCGTCGTTGCAGAATCCACGAGTCGCTTTCGATACCGCTGCATCTTCTCCCTCCGCAGGCGGCGCTTCCGCGCGACGATCGGATCGTCTGCATGTTCCACGGAGAAGATGGGCTCTTCCTTCATGATGTCGTCGTCCATCGAGCTGCTTGACGTGGGGAGAATCGCCAACAAACGCGTGCAAGGTGGAAACTGGACCGGCAGTGGGATATGACCGGCCTGATCAGAAATTAGTCATTCATTTTAGCCAATCAAACACTGTCATTCAAATATGGTGCCATGTGATTGGCTAACTAGGTCTTGGGGTCTCGCTACGTTGGTCTACATAAAACATACATTCAGGGTATGGCGCGAAATTGACCACACTTGGTTCGAGGTGTCATTTGGGCCATCATTTCAACAACCATGCCAAGACTTCACCGCTGTGTCATCAAAGGCGTTCAGTGAGCCGGGCACGGTCCTTCAATCCACTCCCGCAATTGGGCATGTCGAAGTACGCTGGAGTTGACAGTGAGGTTCTCTTGTCATGGTGGAGTATGTAGTTGTCGCCATTCGTCGTTGGTCTGTTGCCCAGAGACGTCGTAGTTTTACAGCAGTGAGCTCCTGTGGTACTCCCATGCTTACGAATGGGTACCCAAGGATATGGGCTGGTTGAGCTGCGTCAATGATGGCGGAGAAGACAAGTGGTTCGGAGTAATCGAGCTGTTGCCCTGAGACTTGGTGGAATCTCGTGGGGCAATTCGAGAGGCTTTGCTCGCCCTGGGATATCATGGCACCTCCGACAGCCAAATGGTTGCGCTCCCATTCCTACACCAGGCGATTTCCTAGCACCTTGCATTCGGCAAATTCCTACTACGTAGTATAATGTTGGCAACTTCGAAATTCGCTCATTTAACTGGCCGAATTTAGCTTCCCACAGATAATTGTATTGGGCATTTCACCAAAATAACCGTTGATAAGAAATGTCTACTTATCATATGGACCTAAAATTCGGGTAGAGTCCCGCTTCGGCGCGGCCACAGCAACAACTGCTTTGGCTACCAGCGAACAACATGAACGACCCTATCAAGGTGGAATGCAGCATGCTTCCAAGCACTCTGCTGCATGCAGTCGCGTGTCCTTCCAGGGGTGCCGAAGACTCGAAGCAGCACCAGCGACGGCTGACGCGGGAGAAGATGCGGCGGTATCGGCATGGCCTCGCGTTGAAGGCGATGAGCCTCAAAGAAGATGCGCGGGTTTTGGAGCGCGAGAAGCGGCGTCTCCTCGTCGAACAGAGCCAGTCGCCATGGCTTCTCTCTTGGGAAGACATCGCGCGCGCCATGCAAGACGATGCGAGCGTGTCCCGTCGCGCCAACACCGACTTGAAGGCCCTCTTCCACGAGCAGCGACATTTAATTCTCTCGATGCGGTCGTGGGTCGAGCGATGCCTTGTCCTGCCGGTGCGCTCTCTTTATCATCCATCGCCTCCTAAAGTCGTCGTCGTGGTAGGACTCCTCCTGGCGCAACGTCACACTCCTCGCCGACCCCACCGCGCGGCAACATGGCTTTGACTGGATCACCCGGCATCTCCACCACAACACCGACTGGGTCTTCCATCAATACGCGTTTCCGCCGACCGCATCGCCACTTCGCGTCCAGGACGCCTTTGTCGACACCTCGAACCCCGACTTGCTTCAATTCGTATGGCGCGATCAGCAGCAGCTTAAAGTCCCGTTCGACGATGCGTGCGACGCGATTTCGCTCGATTTCTTCCACGCGATGCTCCCGCATGGCGCCGCGTCCGTGACCAGCGCCGTGGATCAGTCCGCCGTCGACGCAGACTTGCTGCGCGCGCTCGGTCGCGACACGTGCCGCTACTCGACGTCCGCAGGCCCGAATGAACCGTTGAACCATGTGTACCGCGTCTTTCGGTCGGACGCGCGGTGCATCTTTGTCGCACAAAACATCCACGATGACCAGCTCCTCGAGTCCCGCAAGAGCACGCGGCGGCTTCGAAATCGCATGACGTGGTGGGTTGAGGTCGTTTGCTTGGTCTGAGGATGTGTAGGATGGTGCTGGACAAGGTCGACGTCGACACGACGACGATGCGGACGCTCACGATGGCATCCCAGAGCTTTGGGCTCAGTGGCACACCCTTGTCGCTAGACGAAGAAGCCGCCGTGTGGGGCATCTCGCTTGAGAACGGAGATGGATCTCTTCGATACGACGACGAGGCCAAGCAGAGAAGGTTCATCCGAGCAGTCACCGAACGTTGCAAGAGCGCCGGCGTCGAGTACGACAACATTCTCGTGCGGATTGGTCGACATCTGAACCATGGAAACCCATCGTGAACGAACCCGCACTCGCATCTCCACGCCGTGACGAGTTTGTATCCACAAAGTCGATTGACTCCGTTCGAAGAGTCAACAGAGGGCAAGCTGAATTTGAATTTGTTGGCGCCTTTTGCGAGTTGGCGTCGAAAGCCGTGCACCTTGGTACGATTTTTTGACACGAATGTCATTTAAAGTGTCAGTTTGTACAAGAAACAGAAATATCTCGAATTCGGATTCACAGTGGAAAACTATTTCGACTATTCAACTGTTTCGACTCGGCCTGTTTGTCCCCCTTCAACGTTTTTTGGTGCGATTTTTCGCGGCCCCATGCGATTGGGTGAGTTTCAGTCAAATTGGACAATTCCACCCAAATGGAAAATATTCCCTCAATTTGTTGCCAAGTATAGTTTCAGGTGATTCGACAATTAAAATTCAATACAAATCGAATGTCTTTTGCCAATGCAGACATGGCACACAATAAAATTACGTCTCAATTTGGAACATATTTCAAGCACTATATAGCACCTACAATTCGACACAAAAGCTGGTCGCGGCCCACGATGGAGTTGCAGCAGCAGTCGGCTCAAGACGGACGCGGCACGTCCGACGCGGCATCAATGTCCCCTCCAGTAGACGCCGAGAATGCAAAGCTCCTCCACAAGAGAAAGCTCACGCGAGAGAAGATGAAGCGGTATCGGAACGGCATCATGCGCAAGAGTCGACAGCTGCAGGCGTTGGCCGAGTCGTTAACGCAGGACATCGTGGCGTTGAAGAAGGCGCAGTCGCCGTGGGTCTTATCGTGGGATGACGTCGCATGTGCTCTTCGGGAAGACGTCGCCTCGGAGGAATTCACAAATGCTATCCTGCAGGCGCAGGTGCGATCGCAGGAGCACCTCGTGCAGACGATGCGCACTTGGGTCCAGCGCTGTCTCGTCATCCCCGTACGTTTCACCTTCGTCTAGAGCGTGGGGATCATGGCGACTGCCGTCTTTCTAGGGCGCGACTTGGCGCAACGTCACGTTGCTCGCCGACGTGACGGCGCGGAAACATGGGTTCGACTGGATCACACTCAATCTTCACCACAACACGGACTTTGTCTTCGATCGGTATCAATTCCCCTCGATCGCGTCGGGCGAGTCCATTCAAGATGCGTTTGCCGACGCCCGCAACCCCGACTGTCTCGAATATGTCTGGCGCTTCCAGGCGGAAATCGCGGCGCCATTCGACCGCGTCTGCCGACACATCAACCTCGGCTTCTTTGACACGATGTTGATGCATGGACCCAAGGTGCATGCGCCATTAGCCGTCGACACGCAGGTGAGTCCACCGTCGCATGTTCTATGTCCTGACTACGTCCATTGGTAGGTCCTGCGGTCGCTGGGCGGGTCCATCCGCTACTCGAATTCAACCGCAGCGAACGAGCAACTGAACCACCTCTTTCGCATCTTTCGATCAAACGTGCGCTGTGTCCTCGTTGCCCAAAACATCCACGACGACGAGCTCTTGAAAGACCCGAAGCACCGCCCAGCATCGAATCGCGTGTCGTGGTACGTGTGTGCCTTTCTCCGTGTATGGGATGATTGTGTGTGCTAGGATGGTCGTAGATAAGCTCTCACCCACGCGCACGTCGCTGCGCTACCTCATGATGGCGTCGCAGGGCTTCAGTGCCGACGGCGCCCTCATATCGCTCGACGACGAAGCCAAGATCTTCGGCATTGACTTGTCCGCCTACACAGAGGACACCAAGCTGCCTGTGTTCGTGAGCAAGGCAACGCAGCTGTGTCTGCATTATGGCGCTGAGTTCCATGGAATCCTCCACAGCATGGGCATCGCGCTTGCCGATGGACATCAATGATCGTGCAAGACGCAGCCGCAGAGACTCCGAGTGGGTGCGTTGCTTTTCAAGGTCTCTGTTGACGTCCCGGTTTTGTTGTGGTGTGCAATCCCATTTATCGTCAACAAGTGCGTTTTTGAACACAGCACATTCCCAAAATCGTTTTTCATTGCGAGTCTGCTTAGCATAAAAGTGTATCAATCCAATCAAAATTGAGTAATTTTGACAGAGGTTTTCCGGATAACAGGTCAAGTTTATCGACAACGTTTGGTGTGATTGCGTTTATATTACTTCAGCCAATCACAACAGTGCAGTGTGGGTATACTGAAACCAGTACAATTGTTTGTACCCTCATAGGAATGTTGGTTGCACTCGAAATACCGCCTTGCACCCATTTCAAGTCCAGAGCAGGAGTTCGCGGATGGGGCGAACGGCACTACAAGGCGAAGCCCGGATCGAGCGGAAGCGGAAAGTGCTGCGGGAGAAGATGCAGCGGTACCGAAAGCGAGTGGACTTGAAGAACGCCTTGATGAAACAATCGGCCGAGGACATGGAGGTCGAAATCGCGCGCTTGTTGGCGGAACGAGCCACGCGCGGCGAAGCTGTTGTCGCCCCCACCATCCGCTCCTCAGCTCGACTCCTCTCTTGGGAAGACGTTGCACTGGCGTTGCGTGAAGGTGTCACGTCGTCCGAAGAGGCCAACGCGCATTTGCGGCGAAAGATCGACGAGCAAAAGCATTTGATTCAACTCATGCGCGCGTGGGTCAACCGCAGCTTTGTCCTCCCCGTACGACGCCCCCGACGTGTCTTGCTCATGTGTCTCCCGTGTAGGATTCAACGTGGCGGCATGTAACGCTCCTCGCCGACCCCCACGCACGGAAACTCGGCTTCGACTGGATCACTCAACACATGTTCCACAACACGTCGTGGGTGTTTGAGCGATACGAGTTCCCGCTGCCGTCGCCCGTGCGCATGACAGACGAATTCGTCGACGCGAGTCGCCCCGACTGCCTCCAGTACGTCTGGCGCGACCAGCAGGCAATCGACGCGTCGTTTGACGACGTGTGCGAGATTGTCAACCTCGACTTCTTCCTCGACATGATGGTGCATGGGGCAGTCTCCAAGGCGCCGCTGCCCATGGACATGGAGGTGCGCGCGATGCCACGGCGACGAGAATGATGTGGAGCACGCGTAGATGCTGGCTGCACTTGGCGGTGGCACGTGCGGCTACACGAGCTCCATCGGCACAAACGAAGCGTTGAACCAAGTGTATCGCATGTTCCACTCGGACCGACGACGGGTCTTCGTGGCAATGAATGTCCATCGGGATGAATGCATCCATTGGCCCGCGCGGTGGACGCGGAATCGCATGAGCTGGTGCGTGTCTGACGCCATGTTGACAACTCATCGTGACAGGCTCGCCGTGGACAAGGTCTCACCCACCCACACGGTCCTTCGCACGATCTACCTCCAGTCCCAAGGGTTCACGGGCGACTACAAATACAACACCCTCGCGGAGGAAGCCGCGGGCTTCAACATCCAGCTTGATTTCACAGGCCACGATGAGTCCTCGCTCCTGCCTCGATACATCCATGACGCGACCCAAATCATGCAGTACAGTGGCGCCAAGTATGGCAGTTTGCTTGAACGGACTGGTGCCTCTCTCCAAAAGAAGTGATAACCACGTCGGGCGGCCAGAAGAGATGTATACACAACTAAACATGGAATGCCTTTCAATGTTGTGGAGTTTTGTCACACTGTCCTCTTCGCGTGATGTGTTTCACCATACTGCATAGTTTGACCATCAACATGGTTGATTCGACTGATTCCATGACATGACAACTGGCCGCCCGTATCTGATATATCATTTGACAAGGACTGACCAAAGAATCTGTGGGTTTCCTTGGGTTGTTGGGTTCACAACTATCTTGTTGACGCTGTGGTTAACACGCTGCATCATCGACAATGGACGAGGGGGTGGTGGACACAGCGGAAGCCAAACTACAGAGGAAGCTCAGTTATCGATGGTACGTAAGCGCATATGGTCTCCAAAGCTGACAAACTGAAAGTGTGCATCACCAAACTCGAACCTGATGCGCTGCCTTGCGACTCGGTTGCCGTCGACATCAACTTTGGCGTTTTCGCAGCTCATGGCTGGCACGACGTCGCCTTGCATGACGAGGCGAGGTCGTCCAATGAGTCCCACGGAGCTCTCGAGGCACAGTTTCTCCGACAGCGCAATCTCGTCGTATGCCAGTGTGGGTCGACACAATCGCTTTCAAGGGTGTATGCCTTGTCCCCACCATCATCCTCCCATGTCCTCGCTATGTTTGAATTCATCTTCGACGATGCCATCGTGGCGCAACGTGGCGCTCTTTGCTTAACCGAATGCGCACCGTACCAAGATGGTTTGAATCAAGCATGTCCCCACAAATCAAGTCTTCCACGCGAGTCTCTTCCCACCCATCGAGCCCCGCGAAATCGTCGACGGTTTTATTCTCTAACTCCAGTACCTCCAGGCGGAACCAGCGGGAGATCCTCGTCGACTTGGAGACGTTGATATGTGTCTTGAACATGCCGTTCTCCCAACGGCATGTTCAAGACCCATTTCACTGTCTCGTTTTCGGCCATTCTGGTGCTCGCCATGCAGAGTTGCTCGCCCACAATGACGACCGCAACAGATATTGTCAGGTCGACATCCGCAACGTCTATCAATACGACCATCGCCTCTATCATTTTCTGCCGCGTCTTCCACTACACAACTACGCAGGACAACCGCCTTTGCTGGATCACACACTTGTTTCGTATTACTTGTTATTGTTACAAAATAGTCATGTGTGTCGTCGGTTCGTCTTGTCCCCCGTCCGGCCACACGACGCCTCGCAATCTTTGCGCCGTATGACATTTGACGCAGGATACGTTTCCTTTGCGGACGAAGCAGCGGCGTGGGACATGGAACTGCCATACGTCCCCACCCGAGCACCCCCCGCATGAGTCACGCTGCGGCCCCCTGCTGGGATCCTCAACCAAGTACTCAGGGCCGTTCGCAGGTCTGCGTGCATGTGCCGTCCTATAATAACGACGCAACTCTATGATTGAAATATATATCCTACGTTTGACGACATCGCTACACTTTGGTGTAGCACCGCCCGAGCCAGTGGCGATTGGCCGCTTCAAGCATCGCAATGGCCACGACGGGTGCGTCTTGCCGCAGCTGCCGCCACGAATCGCGGCCCATGCGAAGGACGACAACGGCGGGGCCGGCGGCAACGACCAACGTGTGGCCAGGAACAGCCGGGACAATGTCGCCGGCGCGGACGCGGCCCACTGGCTGCATCGAGGCGTCGTACAGATCCAGCGCGCCGTCGACGAGAAAATTCCACGCACTCGCATCGTCCTACGCAAGAGTCTTAGACTTGGACGGCAACGCCACGCACCAGCACGGTTGTTGGGGGCGCGAGCGTCTCGACCACGTCCAAGTACTTTGTGAGCGGGCCGACGACGGCCAAATCAAACAGCGTCGGGTCGAGCTGGACAAATCGGGCCCACGCGGCTTGGAGGTGGCCATAGCCGACGGCGGCATGCCGCGCTTCCAAGAAATGATGGAGCGTCGCGTGGCGCGCAAACGTGAGCGTGGCAAAGCGCGGCTGGACCGCGGGCGGCACGTGACACAAGTGAATCTCACATGAGTAGCGCTCGGCGATGCCTTGGAGGCGCCGCAACGTTTGAACAAACGTGCCGTCGACGAGGACGACGCGTTCGAGATCGAGCACGAGCGCGCGGAACGGCACGGCCATCCACTGCGCTTCGACGACTGAAAGGACTTGCATCGCGTTTGCAAACGAGAGGTACCCGTGCAGGTGGAGCACAAAGGTCGCGTCCTCGTGCATGACGGCGTAGTCGGTGAGGCAGCCGGCGACGTGGAGGTCGAGGAGCGCGTTGCACATGGAGAGGGCGACGCCAACACCGACGGACGGGAGAACCCCGAGCGCGAGAAACGCGACGAGAGTCGCGACGATCGTAAGCACTTCGAGGCGCGAGAGAAACGCCGCGGGCCCGACCATGTAATTTTCGAGAAAATGAAAGCCAATGTACATGAGGAGCCCGCCAAAGACAAACTTGGGCACGAAGAGGAGCATGTCGAGGCCGACGGCCCAGAGGACGAGGAGCAGCGCCGTGCAGATGAGAACGGGTGCGCGCGGATGCGCTTTGAAGTTGAGCATGAGCGCCATGGCCGAGACGTAGTGCGTGCCGCCGCAGCACCCGAACAAGCCCGCAAGGATGTTGGCCTGGCCGATGACGGCGATTTCCGTGTCCGTGCTCACGTTGCGTTGGAAGAGCGTCGAAAGCGACCCGATCAAGACCGAATATTTGAGTGAAATGAGGAGAAGCAGCGTCGGCACGAGTTCCACGAACGAGAAGACGAGGACCGACCATTGGACTTGCGACCACGCGAGTTCGGTCCACGAATACCACCGCGGCGTCTGCACGAGCGTGGCCTTGGACCACGTAAAGAGCCATGGGTGCGTGTCAAAGGCTACGACCGCCGACGCAGCGTGGAAGCCGAGGATGGACCCGACAATCAAGATGGGGAAGAAGACCGTGGGCGAGATGTGGTGATGCTTGGCAGTGGTCGCGAGCAAGACAAAGAGAAGCGTGGGGAAGACGAGTGCCATCGAATCAAACGACGTTGGAAACGACACGGCCGCGCTGATTTCGATACCATCCTTGATGAGGACGCCACCAAGACCCGAGAGAAACCCGGCAATGACTACCATAAAACTGTCAGGACAGGGACACAAACGGGTGTGCAAGGGTGCACTCATGACAAAAACGGAGAGTGTCGGATCTACGGTACCTGGAAAGGGGAGGTAGTTGACAACCGACGTAAGCTTAAAGTGCCCGAGCGTGAAGAGAAGGAGACCGATAAAGACGGACGCGCCGGCCGACGCGACAAGCACCGTGGGAACGACCGTGACCATGTCATGGCCAAGTTGATGACTGATGCTTTGTGCCATGCCGGCAAGGATGGGCACGCTAATCATGGAGAACGTGAGAATGAGAACAACAATGCCGTCGTCGTCGTACACGGAGGCATCGATCGCACCCATCGCATACGGCACGGTGCTTTGCCACGAGAGGTAAAGACACATGGCAGCCGTGCCAAGGAGATGCATGTCAATCACATTTGCGACATACTCGGACAGTGGCCCGGATGACCCGACAAGGACTTGGGCCGTCGAGACCGCAATGGTCGACGTGAGCATAAAGGCAATCAAACCCGAGAGCACATTCGTGCCGACTTCATTCGCAACGTGAAGCCACGTGTGCGGCGGTGCATCTTGCGAGACGGACGACACATCAAGGTCGATGCAGGCTGCGGCGCATGAGGGCGGCGGGAGGAGCGGCACGGATTCGTGTAAGGCGTCGTATCCTTTCTCGGGCAGAACGAGGGGTGTGAAGTCACCAAGGCTGGCGCGCGAGGACAAGCGCTTCTTCACAAAGGACGTCGCATGAGCTATCACGGAACCGTGGTCGACGTGCGAAGGAGCATGCATCTGCGAGAGGAGGCTTGGCGTCGAAATGCAAAACTGGCGTCTCGTTCCGTTACATCGTGGCGCCGTTGTTGCGTGGTGGTTGTGGGAAAAACACACGATGTACTGTATCATCCGGATCAAGTCTGGGAACAACGCCGGGACAAACCCATGTCAAACTTTGTCACTGGCCACACACGCCAGCGGACAAGTTCAACTCGGGCACGACTCTGTCGATAAATCTCCGACGTTTGGTCGTTTCTCGTGTCTCGGTCTCCTGTGCTGTGTGAGTGCCACGTCACGAGGTCCCTCCACTTGCGAGTCATTTACACCGCACGTTTCGGTGGTGGTTTGTCGACCACGATATTCATCCACACCTGCAACTTCAACTCACCAACTTCAACTTCAAGCAGCGAGCAAAAAGGTGTTGAAGAACGATGATGGTCCATCGTGTCGACGTTTTTGACATTTACAATGGGCCAACTCAAGTTACAAGATGGCGGTCGCGTCGGGGGCGTTGCGATAAGTCATGAGCTGGCACCCCGACGGGTCGGTCACCATGTTGCGCGAATGCCGCGCGAGGCGTCGACGGTACACGACAAAACCAGTGATCGAAGCGGCAAAGACCCCAACCAAGCCGAGGCTCACGCCCGTCGCCGTGCTTGTGCTGGTCGTGTCGGTCGCCATGGCTTTGGTCCCCGCCGCCGTCGTCCCGCCGCTTGCCGTGGCCTCGTCCGCATGTGGCGAGTCGTCCTTGTGGCCCGTCGTCGTCGCGGGCGGCGGCGCACCCGCCGGGCTGTTGGTCGTGGTTGGGGCCACGGTCGTCAATGTCGTTGTTGGCGTGGCCGTCGTCGTCGTGGGGGCCGGCGTCGTCGTCGTCGGTGCGGGTGTCGGCGCGGGCGTTGGGAGGACGTCAAACTTCCACGACGCGCCATCAGTCGAGAGCCCAAAGTGTGCTTCGTAGTTGCCCTTGTACGGCACGTCGTGGAATTGAAAGTAGTAGTGCCCGTCGCCGCGTGGCGCGACCCACGTGTCAAACTCGTGGTAGTAGTCGCGCGCGCTGGCCAAGTTGGAAAAGTGATTCATGTACGCCGAGCCTTCGGACGGCCACCCCGTTTCCGTGATCCGGATTCGTGCCGCGCCGTACGCTTGGACGACGGCCGCATACCGCTTGTCGAGGTCAGCGATCCGGTTGGTCGTCGTCGTCACAAACGGGCTGAAGAACGGGTAGATGTTGACGCCAATGATGTCGCATGCAGCCGCGAGCGCCGGGTTTGCGAGGAAGTGGCCGTCCGTCTCGACCGACCCGATCGGGGGCGGGGCGACGCCGGCTGCCGCGAACGCGCCGCGGACCGCCGCGATTTTGGCGATCACGGTCGACGCGTTCACGCCGTTGAAGATGTCTTCGTTCCCGACAAAGATGGCTGTGACGGCGGTCGGGTGGCGCCGAGTGCCGGCGACGACGGCCGCCACGTCAGCGGCAAACATCGCGTCGTCGCCGCGAAGCCAGACGCCCGCGGCGATTTGGAGTCCCGCTTTCGCGGCCGCATCGATCAAGTTGAGCGCCCCGCCCACCGACGTTTGGTACGTTCGGACGGCCGTGAACTTGGCCTTGAGGAACGCAAAGTGCCTGTCGACGTTCCCGACCGCGTTGAACGAATCGTAGCAGACGCCGTAGGCATCAATGCTGAGCACAAGCGCCGCCGTCGCAAGCAGGGTCTTTCGGAGCGATGGCATCGTAGCTGGAGAGAAACAAGTGAACGGCGAGTTCAACGAAATCTATTTTGGGCCGTGCACGTCGCTATGTTCAACATGGCGACCGACGCACACAACCGACGGGCGTGTCGTTGGAAGGTTAAGGCTTCGTTCAGTGCCGCGAGTGTGTTGGCAGCATGCAAATGCATGCGCCAAGTTGACGCGGCCGATGTGCAAGGTGGTCGACAACAACAACACCATTTTGGAAACAAGTTCAACTTCAACATTGTACGGATAAAAACAATTTTATCCGGTCGAAGGACAGCATCGAATTTTATCGAAGCAAACCCGACAAACCTTCGAATTCTGCATTCCTCGCCCTGTCCGCCGTCTGCAGGATGATGCAACCCTCGTCGCCCGACGTCAAGAGCGCCGCCGCCGCCATGAACGACAGATCCCACGGCCTTCACTTTGGTAGAATCCTCCTCTGTCTACCTCATGGATTCATCGTGCGCAGAGGTATCGGTGGGCGATGCGAACGATCTCGAAGATGGAATGATGTCGCCTAAGGGTACCGCGACTTATTCCTCCTCTCATGTTGGGCGTCACATAAGCGTCTGTGTAGCCGACGACGGTCTCCTCAAAGACAAAACGAGCGCGCGTCCTGTCATCGGTCTCTGCAGTTGCTTCACCCTCGCCTTTTACCAACCCGTCAGTCCTTTCGCGACTATCCGTCGTCTCTCACAACGTGTCGTAGTACTTCAACGTGGACACGATCGACATTCAAGTGCGGTTGACGCGGGCACTCCTTCCCTTCAAGCAGGATCCGAGCTTCAAAGACATGGCGCTCAACTCGCCCGACGCGTACGGCCCGTTTTGGATCAGCGCCACGCTCGTCTTTATCATGGCGAGCTGCTCAAACGTCGCCTCGTGGCTCGACTACACGGGCGACATTGCCAAGTGGTCGTACGACTTTGGGCGCGTTGCGTCGGCCATCTCGTTGGTTGGCGTCTACCTCCTCGGCCTCCCCTTTGTCCTCTGGAGCGCGGGCAAGTACTGGGGAATCCCGCTCCCGCTCTCGTTCTTGGTTTGCTTGTACGGCTATTCGCTCACGATTTTCCTCCCCACGATGGTGCGGCGTCTCTCGACTCCCCTTCCTTGATGACCGTGGCGACGTAGGTCATTTGCACGACGCCAGCAGACGCGGTCGATTGGATCGCAATGCTCTTTGGCATGGCGTGGTCGTGCTACTTTCTCCTCATCAACGTCTGGGGCTTTGCGGCCGAATATTTGTCGAAAGAGAAATTGCTGCCATTCTTGGCTTTCATTGGGTATGTGGCCGTGTGTGTCACAGGGGGGTTGACAGTGGGGTTGTTGTAGGGCCACGAACCTCCTCTGGGTCATTTTGATCAAGCTGCTCTTCTTCTAAACCATCCACGAATATAGTAGTCGTCATGATCATCGTCAATTGTGTGTGGATCAGACGCTGGCCAAGCGCCTGGTGGCATACGCAGTCAAGACATCGAATGAAAGAATTCTCGAGCATATTTCTTCGCTGACCAGCACCATATTCGGATGTGCGAGGAACCTTCGCTGGGAAATTCTAGTTGACCACTCTAGACAATGATTTAGGGTCATTTCGATGGCATGCCCAACATGTGTGTGAGTTGAAGTCGAATACGTGCATGTGCGTTTGTTTGCCACGTACAGATTGTCCTTCCGACAGTCAAGCAAACTCGCTGGGGGAAATAATATTAGGTCCTATCATGTCTGCCTATAAAAGTATGTCGTCGTACGACTCTTCGGCAGCGGCGCTGGCCACTTCGGCAGGTGGCGACTCAATGTCGTCGTCGACAACGATCGTCGCTTCGTCAACTGGAAGGTTTTCAGAGTCATCTTCATCGTCGAAGTGGTCGATCGTTGCCAGCATACTCGCTTGTTCTACCAAGTCCATCAACATCCTCGCTCATCGTGAACACCTACCTTCGTCCAGCTCGTCAAAGTCAATACCAGACACGTCAGCGCTCTTCTTGCTCATGAGGACCTTGCGATTCCTAGCCACACATTAACCTTGCAATGCCGCCACGAGAGACGTACTTGAGGAAGACCGCCAGTCGCATGTACTGGTTGGCGTTGCGAAACATCATCATAAAGTCGGCCGCGACTTCTTCAAGCTCTTCGACGACACCTTCTTGCTGAAAGTAGAGTGCGACCGAGACGATGCTCAGGACCGTTGCGGCCACGTCAAAGAGGTTGCTCCAACGCGTCCAGAACTTCCGCTTCAGCGCCAGCATGCGGATGATCACTTCCACAACGAGCATGGAGCACAAGAGGATCTCAAGCGAGATGAAGACATTCGAGGTCGGCGTGCGCCAGTGGTTCAGAACCGTCCACGCGACGCACGCGATGCTTGACGCAATCATGACGAGGTACACAAGTCGGTAGAACGCCGAGAAGTAGAGACGACTGGCCACAACCATCGCGTACTCGGAGCATGGCATGTGCGGTCGCTTCATGGTGCTGCTGCTGCACAAGTGGGGGAATCGTCCGCTCATTGCTCGCACGCCACGCTTGCAACCTGCTCCGTTCTGACTCGCTCAAGCATGTGCATTCTGGCTGCACCTTGAATATACGCATAGTGGGATGAAGCTAATACATTCACTCTGATCTCGCAATGTGGTTGCTCTCTTTTTTTCAACTTCCATACGTTGCATTTTTATCCTTCGATTTTATTCAGCATCCTTCACGCCATACTTTGTGGTGCAATTTTAAACAAAATGCCATCAGATTTGCATGAAACTGGGGAAAATATTCCGAATATTTTGGGGCTTCTCCCAAGACACACATCTGCTGCGACACAAGAAGACTTGATGTGCCCTGATTCTTTGTGAATGATTTCCGACGTAGATGATCGCCGCAAGCCTGGCCTCGCGAATGCTCATCTGCGTGAATCCCACACAGGGACAGTGGATATATATCTGCTGGTGGGGATTGACCTTGTGTAATGATGCCCTATGTTCGACTCCGAGGACGTGTGAACGCATGGCGAAACCTCTGATTTCGTATATTATAAAATGCTAGATATTGCAAATAATCGGAGGATATACAAAAACACAGGATCTTTGCCTTGGATCCGACTTGCAAATGTCGGCGTGGCAGGACGCACTGTTGCCGTACTTGCGGCGGCCGGCGGAGAATGCAGATGTCGTGTACTTTGACGAGACAGTCGTCGTCGTCGCGGACAAGTACCCAAAGGTAAGCTCGTGCTCGTCATGGCATGGTGACGTTGCTGATACAGGCGACATGCCACTTGCTCGTGATCCCGCGCGGGATCATGCCCATTGGCGTGGGCGATCTCACGCGCGATCATTTGCCTCTCCTTCGCCACATGCAATCCCTTGTATCGTCTCTCTCATCCCTTCCGTTGCGCGTGGGGTTCCACAGTGTGCCATCCATGCGGCAGCTCCACCTCCATGTCATCTCGGACGATTTCATTTCACCCGCTCTCAAGCACAAGAAGCACTGGAATTCCTTCACGACGGCATTTTTCAAGCCTCTCGATGATGTTCTTGAGAGCATTGTCTCCCATGGGCACATGCATGTTGACGTAGCAGGCGCCGAGGCGCTGCTGACGTCCCTCTTGACCTGCTACAAATGCCGGCAGTCGTTCTCGCAAATGCCCAAGCTCAAGCGCCATCTCGTCGATGTCCATGGCGCTCCAACGACAGTGTCGCACGAAGCGATCGTGGCGCACTTCCATCAACGAGCTACGAAACGCCCGTTGGACGCTGCCGCAGCATCGCCGTCCCCCAAACGACGGGCTTCTTCGTCGGCGTTGCCATCCGCTAGTCCCCCGTCGTCGTCGTCGTAGATATATATATCGGTTATCTTTACTTTTTGTGCATCGTTTCCAAGAAGACGCGCGCGTCCTCCTTCTCGACAGCCATGCGCTTCTTGTCCCATTTGAGCAATTGCGCCATCATCGAAATGACCTTGTCCATGACTTCGTCGGACGCGACAGCGTCCACAAACGCAAGGCGCGTGCGGCGCGCCAAGACATCGACAGCCTTGACAGCGTATTCTTGCTGGACGGCAAACACGACTTCCGACTCCAAGTACGGGTACTTGGGGTGGAGGCGCTTGGGGTGGTCGCCGGCCTTGCGGTGCAAGAAACCGCTCTGTTCAAGCTCGCCAATCTGGAGCGCGCGCGTGCCGTAGTTCTTCATCAAGTGCTCGGCAATGTCCTTGTCCATGTTGTACTTTTCGCGGAGCGTGATCGTGATGCGGTCAAATTTTTGGTTGCACACTTCGCCGATGCGATCGGCGCCAATCAATTGCATGTTGCGTGTCTTGCACTTGTCTTGCGACAAATCCGGGTGGAGCTCTTGGACCTTGTCGACCGTGTCTTGGGCCATGCGACGATACGTGGTCCATTTGCCACCTAGCGTGTCAAAAGGTGAGCAATTTCGTCGTCGACCGTGTCAAAAAGAGAGACGTACCGGCAATCGTGACCATCTTGGACGACGAGACTTCGAGCACATGTTCGCGGGAAATTTGCGCCGTGCTGCCCGGGTGGCGCGGGTCCTTGACCAACGGACGGATGCCACTCCACGACGAGCGAATGTCGTCTTCGGTCACCGTCTTGTTCAAGTACCGGTTCGATTCGTTCAAGATGAATTGGATCTCTTCCTTGGTCGGGCTTGGGAGCATCGTAATGTCCGACTCCGAGTCGGTCGTGCCGGCCAACGTCCCGTTTTCCCACGGCAAATAAAAGAGGACGCGGCCATCGGTCGTCTTGGGCACGATCAATCCCATGCGGCTGGGGCTGTAGTGATCGGGAAGGACGACGTGGACGCCGGCGGCAGGGACACAAATGTTTTCCGCGTCGGGGTTGTCCATCTTGCGAACGCCATCTACCGACCGCGCATGAATAAAACACACACAACCCGTTATGACGACGTACCCGTAAAAGGACCCGTGGCGTTCACGACCGCCTTGGCCTTGATGTCCCACGTTTCTCCGGTTTGCGTGTCTTGGACGTGGACGCCCGAGACGTCGCCCTTGTCGTCCTTGAGGATACGAAGCACTTGAATGTAGTTGGCGACCGTGGCGCCGCTTTGCGCAGCCGTCAAGACCACCGACAAATTCATGCGGGTGTCGTTCATCTGGCCATCGTAGTACACGATGGCGCCCTTGAGTCCATCCTTCTTCAAGTTGGGGTACTGGTAAATGGCTTCGTCTGCGTCAATGTAGTAGCTGCTCGGGACGGAGCGTTGGCTGCCAGCAACCAAGTCGTACGCCTAGTGTGATCGTCATGAGACCTTGCCTCGTCGACAACATCTACCTTAGCGCCAACCCACATGTACGGGATTTCCCACCACGTGTAGATGGGAATCATGATGGGCAACGGACGGTTCATGTACGGAGCAGCAGTCAGCATGTGCTTGCGTTCTTCCAACGCTTCCGTGACCTACCCTGAGGGTGAACCATGTTTGACCAAAGGCCATTGAACGTACCAATGCGTACGCGGCGTAGTCGAGCTTCATAAACGCGGTTTCCAAGTAGCGGATGCCGCCATGGATCAACTTGGTCGAGCGGCCGGACGTACCGGCACCAAAATCGCTGCGTTCGACCATCGCGGTCCTCATGCCGCGGGTCGCCGCGTCCAACGCGACGCCGGCGCCAGTCGCGCCGCCGCCGATGACCACGACGTCAAATTCTTCCGACTTGAGCTTCTTGAGCTGGACGGCGCGTTCGGGGACCTCCCACGGCACGATCTCTTGACCGTCTTCGCACGTGATGGGGCGGACGTACTTGAAGACACCGCCCTTGTCTTGGTTGTGGGATTCAGGGTGAAACACCGTGGCCTTGTTGCTGCTGTGGCGGTTGGACAACGCACCGGCGGCCATGAGGGTCGCGGACACGGCGGCGCCGCGCTGAAGAGGAGACGCAAAGCGGTAGATGGCAGCCATCGACTTGATTCGGGGGCTTTTGGGAAATGCCGTCGAGAGGCTCGAGCCACAAAACAGCACACGATGTTGAACACTTGGAAATCTTCACAAATCTCTCCATGGATGTTTCTTTTCGCAGCATGCGATTGGTTGAAATTCGTGCCATCGGGTGATCCGGATACACGGTACGCAGCGTCGACGGACGGGTGGCGAGGGTCGTATCCGGACATGATATAATCCACCACTTTCATTGGTTCATTAATGCCCAATGGCATCGATTCATTTCCTTCCAATCTGATTGGCCCCACCATGCTGTTGACGAAGCGCGACATGTCGAGCACATCTTGTTAAAGCCACGACAGGTCGTGGGTGCCCTTCGAGGAGATTTCCCCGCAACCATTACCACGCGAGCCACGGCGGTTCCACGGACCTGCGACGGGAGTGCGATATGTTGCGCCAACAATGCATCGTGGTTAATGTGGACGTGGGGTCTTTGCAACGAGATTAAAAAATGTAGCATCCAAAAAATGGTGCCACGAGGGGGGAAGTAAACTATTCAATGATAATTTGAACTCAGGGGCGACGACACAGCACGGCAGATGGGGGAAGACCTTTGGACGTGAATGAAACTTCCTTGGGGAAAAGGAGACGTTGAGCAAAGCAAGGAGTCGCAAGCGAAAACTTGTTTTTGATCGAAAATGTACGACACAATCCGACCTGTGATTGACAATTACGTACGGTCTGCCACGTTAAATAAACGTGATAACGTTACGGCGCACGCTGCTAAAATCCATCATCCGGATACGGTTGCAGCACGGCGGTTGTGAATGACGCGCCAACGCCGTCGTTGTGTTTCCCGCGACGCCACGAACAAAGCCCAAGAAGCGAGTCAACGACCATCGAAGCAGCGACTATGACATTGTCTTTTCAACGAAAAGGTTAACACATTGGGTGATTGACGACTGGTCAAATAACGAAGGGTTGATTGGTTTGACTACCTCGACAGTTGCACTTGGTCAAGACAAATCGAGCCCCAAGTCCGATCGTTCCCTCTTTGACGTCGCACGTGAAGTGTCCGATCATCTTTCTGGCACAATCCCCACCCCCGCCACCATGGCATGCAAAGCGAGTGGAGCAACACCGATATTCATAACACTGGGTTTTGCTTCAACACCTCTAGGAGAGGCTGAAGGAGGTGGCACTGCATTGGTCTCTTCAACAAGCAGTCGCGCTTTGCTCGGGCCAGCATCGGGGCAAGGAGCGTTTTTCAGCGTGTGCTACTGCGACTTGCAATGGCCACACCGCCTGCACCGACCGCCAAGAGGCGTCGACATCTGCTCTGAAGTTGGGAGGAGCGGGCAGCCTCATTGTCTAATGACGTCCCTGGATGGGGCAAGCACCGACATGACTTGTTGCGAGAACGAGGTGGGTTGCCTTTTCCGTCAAATTAAAAATTACACGTCGCGGCCGCTCGGGTTCGTCGTCTACGACTGCAGGCCGCTCGAGTTGCGTTTTTTCACTCGAAGCGGCTCGGGGCACCGACTGCAGACGCACTTGCCGTTGATGGCGGGGCAGTGCATGATAAAGCTGTGGCTCGTGGTCTTTTTGTGGGCGTTGCAAAACTGGTGGTCGCACACGCAGCAATAGTGCAAACCCACGTTCCACATGCCCGACTTGGTTTCCGCTGGGTCGAGGCAAATGTAGCATTGGTCGCGAGGCACGGGCGGGATGGCGGGCGCGATGGCCGGTATCGCGACGGGGTTGGTGGCCATGTACGTCGACTGGGCCGACTTGCTCACGAGCCCAAACGCGTTGGTCGACTCGACCGTAAACTTGTACGTTTCTCCGAATCTGAGGCCGGGAATGAAGCACACACTCGGCAGCGGACTCTCGATGAGCTTGACGTAATTGGCCGCGCCCGCTTCGTCGGTCCAGCGCACGCAGTAGCATACGATGGGCACGCCATTGTCGGCGGGGCGATCCCATTTGATGCGGAGCCGGGCCTCGGCCAAGCCAGCTTCGATCTGGTCTAGCGTGACTTCGACACGCGTGGCCGAGTTGGGTGGCAGTTTGCGGAAGAGCCGCAAGAGAAAATCGGCGTCGCCGTAGATGAACGCTCGGAGTGGAAAGAAGAGCAACGCCGAGAGGAGGATTGCTTCGTCGAGCCAAAACCAGTACTTGCCGTAGTAGGCTAACCACGACGCCAGCCACGAGTCGGAGTCACTTGAACCCGTGGAGGTGGTCAAAGCAGGCGTGGGTGCTACCGTGTCGAGGTTCAAGTCGCCGTCGCATTCGACTTCGACGCGGCCGCTCCGGCCAAAGGAATTCCATGTTGTCAAGCGGTAGTTTTTGTAGTGTGATTCGTCGTCGGTGGACGGCACGACTTGGCTGTGGCTCGTTTCTTGGCCAAACGAGAGCGTGTGCCACTTGTTGTCGCGGTGGACCTAACGAGGGTGGAAGCAAATCGTGGGGAAAATGATTGTCTACTTGGAGCTGGTAATGGGACGCCGCGTCGTGTGTCGGCTTCCATTGGACCTTGACTTTGGGCGGGCGCGACCCCTTCTTTTGCACGACTTGGCACGACGTTTCTTTGATTTCCACGGGCGCTGACGGTCGACAGGTGAGAGCAAGCGACATGAAGGCAACGTACGTCGACCGACTTGGGCAATCTTTCGCTTCATCATGAGAGCCAACTGCTGGCGATGCAACGAACTGGCGATCCCGAGTTCCTTGAGGCGCTCGCCGTTCTTCTCCATGAGGAGGGGAAACGTGTAGCCCGAGACAAAATGATCGCGGAAGAGCTGCGCGTACTGCGGCAACTGGACGGAATACGCGATCCAGTCGGCGACTTCGTCCACCGTCATCTCGGCGCCCAATTCATCCCACCGCGAATCGAGTTCCGCGGTCGAGACAAACGAATCGGCGTCTTGGTCGAGCGAGTTGAACTCTTGCGAGACGTGTTCGACTTGAAGCACCTACATGTTCGAGTCAGCCTACGTCACACGTCATGCCACCGACCGAACGCATCTCGTCCTTCTCGACGCGACCGCTCGCATCAGGGTCAAACACTTGATGCAACTTGGACCGCAGGGCTGTGAGTTCTTCGGGGTCCATGATGCCATCTTGATCTTCGTCCTCCATCGCATGATGAGTCTTCTCTTGTGCCATGCACAGAGTGTGAAGCAGGACCGCCGCGACAGCGGCAACTCGCACCGCACGTCGCATCATCATTGTTGGCCCCTTTCGAAAGATTGACTGCGTCCCCATGGCCAATCAACGAGCGACATTTTTCCCGAGCCGCCTCCCAAATCCGGATACTATCCGGAATTTCAGTTTCAGTTCTGCCTCCTCTCGTTGCCACGTGTGGGACAGGCTGTGGACATGGGCACCTTTGGCTGTGTTTCCCAGGGGCACATATTCATCCCGGCCGTTCCCCACAGCGCCAGCGTCGCCATTGTGTCAAGGTTGCCCACTTCGCAGCATTTGATTGGAAGGTATTCCACCACGAAACAACAGTTTGAACATTCTTCATATATACACGTGTGAAATGTCCACCGACGTCTCCATTGCTGCAGTATTTGTGGTGCCACCACGCAGCCTTGTTGCGTCGGTAGCTTTGCATCCTTGCCCTCGTCGGTGGGGGCCACAACACAAGAATTCGATGACGCAACGCATCAAACACACACTGACGCGTCGCACGTCACTGGCCCACACGCGCCGCCCACCATTACTTTCAAACGTCCAGATGTCAGGTATCGTCGTGTTGCGGGGTTGTCACATGGGCTTTTCGAACCAGAAACGTGCCACGTATAATGGTGCCACCACACGTTGCCACGTATTAAACGCATCAGAATGGGCTCAACAGACTGCGGCACCGACATAAACATACAATTAAACATCGAGTTTAGAACGACGACGTGGTTGTCGTCAAGGTCGCGGGGGCCGCACCTTGTTCCACAACCGTCACAGGAGCCGCGCACGGGGCGCTTCAAAGCAGCGAACGCACACGCAGTGCCCCCCGACGGCCGGACACGCCATGAAATCAAAATGGTTGGTGTGCTTGGTGTGGCGCGGGCAGCACAAGTCATCGCAGACGCTGCAATAATGCACCACCGAAGGCCGCCGCCGCGTCCACGACGGCGTCGTTGCATTCGTGGTGGTGGCTTCATCCACACAGAGGGCGCAGACGTTGCGGGCGGCGGCCGCGGAGGGCGCGCAGTGTGTTGTCAGCACGGGCGGCAGCGGGAGGCTGAGATGATGCGGTTCGAACGCCATGAACGTTGACTCGGGCGACGACGTCGTGAGTCCAAACGCGTTGGTTGCGTCGACCGTGACCTTGTAGACGACGTTGTAGGCCACGCCAGGCACGTCGGCATGCAAGATGGATGCGTCGACAACGTCGAGCGAGCCCGATCGATGGGCGTCGTCGACCCAGCGCACGCAGTAGCGCGTGATCGCGACGCCGTTGTCGACGGGGGCGGTCCATTTCACGCAGAGGCATGCGGCGGCGGCGTCAAGGTCGACTTGGACGTGCGTGGGGGCGCGCGGGGGAAGCGTGCGCGAGAGGCGGAGGACGATGTTGGCGTCGCCGTAGATGAGTGCGCGGAGTGGCACGTAGAGCAGCGCCGTGACCAAGAGGGCTTCGTCCAGCCAGAGCATGTACGACCAGGAGCCATGGCTATCCTCGTCGGACGACGGTATTGGACATGGCACGACGATGCGCGGGTTCGAACGACCTGCGGCAGTCCACGCCGTGATTCGGAACGACCGTGCAGTCGTCGAGCCGTTGGCCAAGAACATGTGCTGCGTGTCCGAACCAAACGCCACGTGCTGCCACGAGGACTGTGCGTCGTCGTCGTCGTCGTCGCGGGTTTGGACTTGAAACTGCGTCGTCGTCGTCGTCGAGTTGGACGTCCATCGAACGAGAAACTTGGTGTGGGGGTGCTCGTCCTCGAGGACGGTGCATGTCGCGTCGGTGATGACGGCTCGCGCGTCATCGACGTGGCGTCGCCGGGCCATCGCGCGCTGCATCAAAATGGCCAGCTGGTGGCGATGCAAAGCGGTCGTGATGCCCAGTTCTGCGATGGGCGCGCCGTCGTCCTGGACGAGGAGAGGAAACGTGTGGCCCGACACATAGTGGTCGCGAAAGAGTGGCGCGTACTGCGGAAGGTGCGCGGCGTACGCGACCCACTCGGCAGCGTCGTCGACCGTCATTGCCAGTGGCTCGATCAGTGTCGCACGGACGGACTTGTCCTTCTTTGCAGAGACCGACGAAATCTAGACCGACGACGAGGGTGAGCTAACAAGGAGGTGGAGTCGAATACCATGGCACGGCATGGCTTGTCGGAAGCGTAGAGGAGGACTTGATGGAGAGAGGACGACTCGGACGTGGCCAGCGACTCGACAGAGTCAGTCTTGTCGGACTGACTGGACTTGTTGTGCAAGGCATCGGTGCCAAGAATGATGCCAACGAGGACGGCCAAGCTCACCCGGAGAACGAGGAGCATGATGAGGGACATGTGGAAGCAAATCAACGTGTGCTGTCAACAAGGCAATTTGGAAGTGCGTACCAACCACCACCCACGTGCGCGGTCGACTGAGAGTGGGCGTGCCAGCTGACGCACAGTGGTCGTCGGGTTGACGGGAAGTGGGGGAATGGCTGCCACGTGTGGGCGGCTGTTTTCCTTGGCGATTTGGAGAGTCATTTGTAACATCGAAAATGAGAGTGAAAAGAGAGCTAAAGGCTTATTTTCATGATATTTAGCACACAATCAGTGAGAGCCATGAGAGAGTGTATTGGGATGTCCCGTGCGAACCGTCGCGATGTGGAGGGTGATCGGGAGCCGCCATGTGGTCCGCGACCCCATGGCGTGGCAAGGATGTCTTGAAGGGCCATGCGTGGCCATTGATTGTTGCACGACCGCCACAGCTTCGGACGACTTGTGTGCAGGTCTTGGTGGCCAAGATACGTTCCATGCGTGTCTGTACACTTAAGCACGGATGCTATTAAATTAAAAGACGGCCGACGACGTGTTCTTGGACTGCTTCATGCTGCTGTTCTTCTTGGCAATCAGCGTCGGCACTTCGTCGTACGGTGAACGGAACGGACTCGGCTCCACGGCTACCTTGCGCTCGTCCTTGACGTGCTTGAAGGCCGTCTTGGTCGGCGGTGGACTCGCAGGTCGAAAGGACGATTCCTGCGGCGTCTTGGCGCGCATGAGAGACGGCAACTCGTCCCGCATGGACACGCTGCCGCCGTCGCTGCTCGCCGGTCGCGTCGCCGACTTCTTCTTTGGCTTCGCGCCGAGCACTTGGTCGATCTTCTTGCTCGCTTTCTTCCACTTTTTGGTGATCTTGACCGTCTCCATGGTCTCGACGATCGCGTCGCGCTGGATCTTAGACTTGACCGACGCCTCCTTTCGCTGTCGGATCAAATCCACCTTTTGCTGCAGCATGCTCTCAGTGCGTTCCTCCGCCTCGCGGATCTTGCGCAGTGTCTCGAGCCGCTTGTACTCTTGGATGCGTTTCATACGGTCCACGTTGCTCAGCTTGAGCTGCTTTTGGATGATCCGCTGCTCGCGCTTGAGCTGCAACTCGCGCGTGTGCGCTTCCTGGACGCTCATGACGTTTTCTTCGACCTCGCGCTGCTTTTGCAGGAGCTCGCTCTTCTTCCGCTCTTCCTCGCGGCGTGCGTCCTCGAGTACCATCTGCCGCTTGCGCTCCATGAGCTCCATCTCCTGGTGCGCGAGCTCGCGTTGCCGCTCCTGCTCGGCCTTCATTTGCGCGCGCAGCATTTCAGACTGCCGCTGCTTGTGTCGGATCTCCCGCTTCCGCTGCAGCTCGACCCGCCGTGCTTGTTTGAGGTTCTTGTTGATGCGCTTGCTCACAACCTCCCGCCGCTCCTCCATCTCGAGCGTCCGCTGCTCCCGCTGCTCCTCCATCATGCGATTGCGCGATTCCTCGGCCATCGTAAGCTCAGCCAACCGCGCTTGGATCTCGGCCTGCTGCTTGGCCAGGATCGCCTCTGTCTTCAACCGGTGTTCCTCGGACTTTTTCCGCCGCTCCTCGTCGCGCATCTTGGCCTCGATCTTCCGCAGCCGCTCCTGCCGCGTCTTTTGGTCTGCGAGTTCCTTGTCCTTCACAAACATTTGCGTCGCGACCTGCCGCCTTCGCTCTTCGGCTGCATCCTCTTGCGCCTTTTTCTGGATCTCCTTCATCCGCTTCAGCTCGGCCAGTTCCTTGAGGCGCTGCGCCTTTTCGGCCTCCATTTGGTCGTGCATGGCCTTTTCCCGCACGAGCTTGGCCGCGGCTTCCTCGGCCAGCCGGTTCATCTTCATCTCAAACTCGAGCATCTGCTCGATCTCGCGCTGCTGTCGGATCTGCACCTTTTCGAGCCGCCGTTGCTCAATGTCAATCATGCTCGCGGCCGCGCCCTTGTCCTTTTCCGGGCTGCTGCCACCTCGCTTGGGCGAATTGGACGGAGACCGTTGGTGGTTGGACTTGGCGTCGGCCACGTCTTCCTCGCTCAGAATCTTCTTCTTCTCGGCGCGCACGAGCTTCATTTGGTCGTGCCGACGCATACTGTACGCCTCGTGGCGCATCTTTTGTACGGCGGGCGACACGCCATTGTCTCCAAACGAGTCCAAGTCGCGGATCTTGAGCGTCTCGGGGTTTACGCCCGTGCGCAAGCAGGCCTCGGCCGACCGCGGCGTGAGCACAATCTTTTCGGGTGGCGGGTTGATTCCGTTGGCTTTGAGTGTCGAAAGCGTCGAGAACACCTCCTCGATCGTCTGCGGCCGCAGCTTGGCCTTCTTTTTCTTCTTCTTCTTCGTGGGACTGAGAGACGACCCGCCACCGACGCTACTGCCACCCACCCCCGGGCTCCCGCCGTCTTGCGGCTCGAAGTCGGCCTCCGACGTCATGGGCCCAAAGTATTTTTAGTGCACCGCCCCTCTTTCTGCACGTGCCTGCCCAACGGCCAGCCCCTATTTTTGGCCCCCGCCAGGGTGCCCGTTACAACTCGCATTGCGAGCCGGGGGGAAAGGAAGTGGGTGCAATAGCTGCAGGTTAACCTCATGCCCAAGGTGCAGAGGAGTATTAATGGAGCATGCAGTTGGATTATGAGGGTTATGCGACGCTGCGGACAAGGTCGGGCTTCAAGTGGACCGCTTGGAGTACTTTTCCGACGGCGTGCGTGTGGCGCTCCCGAAAGACGAGGGGCCAGTCGGGGCGCATGTACTCTGGCGAATGGACAAATTCAAAACGCAGGCGCAACACGTGCGTCTGGTCGTCCAAGATGGCCACAACCTTGGCGACTTGCTGAATCGGACCGGCGTGGATCACGCCTTGGATGTTCTCCTTGAGCATGATCGACGCATTGAGCAGCTGGACTTCGGCGTCAAATTGCCGCGTGGCAATGGGCTACGAGGACAACAGGACTCAACCAACGTCTCATCGACTACGTACGCTCAGACTCGGGTGGACGAGCATCATGCCCTTGCGCATCGTGGCCACGTCAATCTAGATTGCGTCACGATGGACATGCGTCTGTGGATGGCTTACGTCAACATTGTCCAAAGACGTGACCATGAGCGCCGCCGTCTGCCCCGCGAAAATTCGTTTTGCAGGCGTCCGCTGCACTTCGATGCTCTTGACGTGGACGCCGTAGAACGCGCCCGAATTGGTCGGTCCCAACAAGAGCGATTCACCCACGTGGACAGTGCCACTACGAGCTCGCCCCCATGAATGAAAATAGTCTCAGCGAGTTGTACCTCTTGACGAGTCCTGTGACGATGGTACCCCCGTCGTCCGACTGAAAATGCCCATTGATGTGAAACTCGGACGTGCAATTGCGCAGCGATGTCCACGACTAGACACGTCATCATCATCATCCCAATGATCGTCCATGGTTGACCATACCCGTGTGGGATGCAACGACGCGAGGAATTGCTGCAAGAGCGGCATGCTACGTTCGTCCAATCTGAGCTCGAAGACACCATAGGAACGCGTACCTTGCACCCGACACGTTTGACACTTGAAAGACGGGCACGATCGTCGGGTCCGCCAGCACAACCGGGTCGGCGTCCAATTGAGTCACGTCCGAGACGACGCGCGGCGCGTGTGGGTTGTCCATCGACTAGATATGTAGTGATGGTGTGCGTGTCGTCGGATCATGTGGCGTACGGTCAAAAGCGCCTCGATTTCACCAAGTGTTTGAGATATCCTGGGCCCGTCGGCGTGGTCGACCTTGGTCACGACCACAAAGACAGAGATCTACACGAGAGATGGGGAAGAGGAGTAGGGCGTCAACACGTACACCAAGCCCCAAGACGATGCGCAAATGCTCGCGAGTCATGCTCTGGACCCCCGACATGGCGTCCACGACCAGCATCGCGTAGTCGGGGAATTGACTTGTCAACCCAGACGCTACCGTCGTGCTCAGGTATCACCATGTGCCGTCGCTCGTCGTCGTACCCGTGATCTTAAGGTAGCGTTGGTGGCCAGCCAAATCGCTAAACATGATCAACTTGGTACTTTGCACTTCAATGTTGGACGCATTGCGGCTCTCGAGGGTGCTAAACTTGCAGATCTTGCCCTCGTTCGTCACGCCTAGAGGAAACGTAAGACAAACACGCAATCATCGTATCGGGAGCATACCGAGAATTTGTTCGCTGATGCTCGACGTGCGACCGTTCTCGACCTCATGCAAGTGGCTGATTCATGGCAAGATCAGCGGAAGATCATACAAGACATCGTACCGAAACACTTGCATGCGCGCGAGCCCGTTCCCGTCGTCCAGACAGCCCCGTGTGAGGACACCGATCAATGTCGACTTGCCGCTGTCGACGTCGCCGATGACAGACACTAGGCAGCAGTTGTTGCATCACGAGGACATGAAACGTGTACCTCGAACTTGTTTCTTCGCATGCGTTTCCGCAATGCGAGAGACCGCCACCCGCGCGGCTTTGTACGTCGGCTGCGACCCCTCTCGCAACGTCTGCACGTGCATTTCGGCAGAAAGGACTTGGCACATCCGGAAGAGCGTGTTCAAACTCGTCTCCAAATCTTCCGGTGGCATTCCCATAACCATCCCGTCGTCCGAGACACCGACTTCGTAGTACGCATACCCATGACCTTCGTTGAGGCGCCAATTGAGCTGCGTCACAAGATGTTGGAAGCGATCTAAAGTTCGGCAGTGGTCAAGGAACTGTTTATGGAGAAAGGGGGGGTATGATGGGGCGGGTACCTGCCGATGGATTGAGCAGTTGAAGCTTGTATTCCACGTTTCCCTGCTCGATCTCGGCAGGCAAGGAATCCATCTCAATCGCGCTGTGCTCAGGGGCGTCGAAGGTTCTTTGGGTCGATGGGCCAGGGGCGTGCTAAATACTGAGAGTGTTGGTCGTCGTGTAACCACGCGAAACTTCTTGTCGGAATTTGCACGGCGACAATAAAAATGCATACTATAAATAGGAGTGCACACAGTGTCATCAATTAAATGTTGCTTCAAATGTCCCCTCTCACGTTATTAACTGTTATAATGCCATTTTGAATCTTGCAGATGCAAATTCAAGTTCGCGGCAATACACCAACCCACACCACGCACTCTTTGTGGACTCAGGAGTCATCACGAATAGTATAACGTCATTCTCTGCCCCCCCCCCAGGGTTACATAGGTGCTCGATGACAAGAGGGGGCACGCCTTGAATGTGGTGGTATTTTTGAGCGATGCACAGGGGAAGAATCTGCAGTTCGTGAGGAGACTTTTTTGCGTTTGGGCATCCACAATATTTTTTATATATTGTAAATATTCAATGTGTTAAATAATATTCTATTATTATTTACTACTGTAGTAACAATTACGTTGTACTTCGAAGTACTTCGAAGTACTGCGCAGTACACTTCGAACAAGTGAAGAAGGTTCAACTTCGACACACGAGAGCTTATATATACAGGGAATCGGCAGTTAGTACGCAGCATGGCACTGGTACTCCTCTAGTCTGCACGCGCTTTCAAATTTGTTTCGGCAGAGCCGTGCGACGTCGTAGCCCATCATGGACACATGTTCTCGGAACTTGGCAATTTTCAACGGAGCAATCACGTGGCTGAGGTCGCAGCCCCAGTAGCTAGCTTCTTCGTCCAGGCTCACGTAGCCATCCTTGGTGAAATAGTGCGAATTCAAATGCAAAATGCGCGCGCGCGTGCGCGAGGGTCCAATGCGATCCAAGACGACCCTGCATGCAATGTGAGAACGCGCGCATAGGTGCATCGCCACCGTACCACGCCATGCGATTCCGTTGGCGCGACCCCGACGGCAGAATTTCATCGTCGTGAATATTTTGTCCGAGAAAGACAACGCGGTCTTGGTCGGCGTATTCGCGGCCCAAGTAGTTGACAGTTTCGTCGGGGTTTGTGATCGTGTGGCGGTAGACCATGTGGTCGGGCATGCCATCCAAAACCTGTGAGCGCCGAGATGAGTCCGGACGCTTTGCGTGTCGCCGTACCTCGGTGTGCAGGATCACAAATCCGCCGAGCATCATCGACCGCCACACGTGGTCGCGGAACGACGCGGCCACGTGCTCCAACGGCAAATCCATTTCCTTTTGGTACCGCCACACGTATTGCACGACATCGAGGTCCGTGAGGTCAATGTCGAAATCGCCGCTGATTTCCGCCGACGTGACACTCGGAAATTCGTACCGCTGAAACACGGCCTGCAGGTTGTGGTGCAAATGCGCCGTGATCCAGTCGTAGCCGACGGCGCGGGACTCTGGACTTGCCAACAGCGTCACGTTCCTCCACGTACGCGCGGGGGCGGTCAATGCGGCCTGTTATGCCGTGAGTGGTGCACGATCAAGCGGGGACATAGCTTACCGCATGTCGTGTCTGGGTCTTGACCCACGCTTCGAGGATCTCAACCAGCGCTTTCTGGACTTCGCGTTCGCTTCGGAGCTTTCGATTCGTATGGACGGCACGAAAGGTCTCTTCACGGAGCCCCGCCGCGACTTCTTTCCACGGCAACGCTTCCGACTTTTCAATTGGTCGGTCGGCGGTGGTTGCTTTGAGATGCGCCAACTGCGCCTCCAGGACACTCACTTCGTCCTTGAGCGATACATTTTGGTGGACCAAACGCGCTTGGAAGAGTCGCTGCTTCTCACGGTTGTACAACCGCTTCTTCATCTTGGCATCGTCCACGAGGTCGATCCCCATCTTGGCGGCCCTCGAAGAATTCGAAGTTCCGAGCAACACACTGAACCTTCGTGACATGATACAGCACTTCCTGTACGCTTTAACGCGTTTAAACCCAATCGACAAAGCCGTTACGTTCGCTTCGTTCAGCCGAAAAGCACCCATACAGCTACCAGAATTCCTCCAGCCCGCAAAGCAAGGATGAACACATTGATCTTTCCAAATACTACGTACAGTGTAGTATTTGGTCGCTCGATGTCATGTCAAACTAGCATACACACACAGAATTGTCACCGTGAGATTTATTTTAACGCAGTTGGTTGGAAACACGTTTTATTTATCCGGATACGGATGATCCTCGCCATTGATGCTGGTGGTTGCGCGACAAGGAGTGCAATGGCGGGAATTCCTGCCACGTCGCTTAAAGGCGTGCGTGGGTAAAGCTCGGGAACATACTCCAATTGATGTACACTGGTTCCAAGACCTCGACAGTGTCCACCATCGTTTCCAGGCGTCGCACTGTTGGACGTCTGAATCATCCGTATAAACACCGGCTCGTCCATATCCGGAGGGTAATGCCGGATAAAATGACTAATTCGAATGTTAGCGCGCGGGCAATCAAATCGCGCGTGTTGAAGTTGCGGGGGCCGCAATGGAGGATGAGTCGTCGTCGAAAGCAATCCGCATGAATGCCCGGAAGGAAGTGGAACAGACGGAGGGGAACATGTTCGCGAACAGCTCCCGATGGATTGACTCTGCGGAATACGAGCGTCTCGCGAACATGGTGGCACGAGAGAAGGAAGAAGAATTCCGCTTGTCCCAACCGACAATGCAATTGCATAAGCCCAAGTCCAAAGCATGGAACCCACCGATGAAGGTACCCATGCACAAACGCAAGCAACCCGACATCGCGGTCCCAGAAGCTCTCAAACATGTCACCCCCGCTCCCCCGTCCAAGTCTGTCGCTCCGTCGCCGCGGGTGATGGGACACCGGACGCTCAAACTCCGCAAAAGCATCGACGAGCGCGAGAAACGGTACAACGCATCCCCGTGCGGCGTTTCACATGTCGGGCATCTTCTAGGGACGCGATGGACACGTTGCGCGCCGAGAACAAGGATCTTCATGCGGCGCTGGTGGCTCGCTTCCGCCACAACGTCCAGGCGTCGGCCGAGAGCCCTGCGAAACCACTGAGCTTGGACGACGTGCATACGATCGAAGACGCCATTTTGTACTTTCTCAGCGAGAAGCACCGCAAAAATGTGCTCTATTTTCGCCCGCAAAAGCTGGAGCCCAACATGCCGTATCGCCCGTACGACCTCGTGCACGTCGAGCCGCTGTCGCAAAACAACAAAGACGAGCATTTTCTCATGGGCGCCACAAATCTTGTGCACTACAAAGCCAACGAGCACGCCGAGTGCATCCCCGTGGCAGAATGGGTCTACCA
>VJMH01006421.1:0-13277 GCA_009835185.1 Aphanomyces stellatus | reverse complement strand
TTGACTTGGTCGGGGGTGAACGCTTTTTTTCGTCCGACATGGCCCTTCTTTCTGCTTGCGACCGAAACAACCATGTTGCCATCAACAGCTCCTTGTTCTTTCGCGCGTTGAAGCACTCTCCGAATCGTTCTCTCATCATAGTTGTATTTGGATGCCATTTCATTGCCAAAGCCGTTTGGTAGTCGCTTCATGTAAGTCCCATTGCTCCTGAGAAGGACCTCTCGAAGGATCACCTCCCGCTCGTTGTCGGTGAGCTCGCGCGCGCCCATCACGAGGAATGAGAGGAATGTCGATCGTTTGTGAGTGAATATATAATCTTCAATATAGTATACAATAATTGAGATAATTTTTGACTTGGTTTTCGCACGAACTTCCCACTCAAACTGCACCTCTTGGCGCGCTCTTTCCAAATATCCAATCAGCGTCTCCTAAATCAACTCGAGGCGGACGACATCGGGATTTGAACTTCACTTGAAAATATCATAAACGTACATGTACACCCTCCCCGAACTCGGACACCCTTTTTGGAACGGAGGAAGTATGCAACACGACGTGTCGCTGCCCAGGAAAGTGACATGGGATAACTATTTCCGTAGCGGGTAGTGTGTCGTAGGCGTAGATGTCTGGGACTTGCTGCGGCGTAAATCTAATACTGCACATTACATGTATGCAATATGTTGGCAGCTCTGGGTTGTGCACAGCAGCTGAAATGGATACAGGAGCACATTTTGCCGCTGTTGGCTCGTCCCTCATTTTGCAGGTTGCCCATATCCTCCAGTATATGAGCAACCTGAGTTTGAGAATTTCAACCATCGATCGGAAGTGCTAAATAACAATAGTGGATGATCAGGAGCTTCGACGAACCAAATAATTGAACTTACAGTTCAAATATTGTTGAACCGATTGCATTAGATGGGAAGTCGAATCATCAATTGCATTGAAAGCTCCGTTTCGATCCATCGCAATAATAGAACACAATACAATGTTCTGCACTTTGTTCATGTTGACTTTCCAACTCAAAGTCATGCAAACTACTTGGACAACCCAAACCATAGACTGCACTCATCCCCATGCAATTTGAAAACCATCACACACGCAATGCATGCAAAGAAACCCTGTTTTCACATCAATGAATGATCTGTTCAAACTGCAATATATTATAAACTGTCAAACATTATTGATACTGGATGTTCCTGACAGTCGTGCACAGCTCCTTGGACCAACCACCACATTTTGTTTGACAGTCATAAAAATACCAGTATGGGTTTGCGAAGCAGAAAGCGTCGAATTTCTGGTATACCCGATGTGGATGTTTTCGACGTTGAATCTTCAACGCATAATCCATCCACTCTAAGAGGTACTCTCATCGAACAGAGCTTCCTGGCCAATGTCTTTAATTTCGTAGAACACCTCCAACAGTCGCAGAATGATATTGCCTCGTTTACATATCTCTGGAAGGTCAGTTCGATTTGTATTGGCTCTTCGTTCATAGAATACACATGTAGCAATTCATTGGCAACTTGGCGTTCGTTTTGATACTTTACGAGGTTGTGGGAATGTGGAACTGTTTCAGTTCGAACTATGCGAGCCTTCTCGCTTTGGGACTGAAGTCAACATTTTGTGCTACAATTCTCCTCGTTAAAAGATACATTTCCACGGAAAAAGACTACACGGCGTGTCTTTTCCTGTCAATAATTCAAGCTGTCGTCTGGGGATTTTTGAGAGGAAACAACTTCAACTCCGATATTGTTCGAATTGCTGTGCCATTGCCATCAATTTATTTCGCGTGCTCGTCCGTTTCAGTTTGGTTTATGAAAACAACTGAAAATGCCGCATTAAACAGATCCCACCAGTTAAGTAAGCTCGAATCAAAGTTTGCACATTAGTCGTCAGAAGACAATAATCTTGATAACTCAATTGAACATTACATTTGGATGTGAGTTTTGGTTTAGCGAAACCCACGCCCACCCCTCCCACGCCCTCGTCCTCTTCCACTATTGTACGAATCCGGGCGGAAGCTACGACTATCGTCGTTGGCGGAACTCTCTTCATCTTCCTCAGTTACAGTAGTTTCTTTGGGTTGCCGTCCTTCAGGCTCGATGCGAATCTCATTCTGAGCCAAAAATGTGTTCAGTCTCGCTAAGCTTGCCGCAGCACCACTTTTAACATCCTAATGAGAGAAAATATAAGAGAAATTGGCTCTACGTTTGGACTTTTGTTTTACTCGATTCAAATTGGGGACGACGTCGTTCTGGATCACAATGAGTAGTTTGTTCATTTGCTGTTTATATCGATTCAAAAGCTGGAACCCAGAGGTCTAATTGATATGTTACAATAAGTCTTGTGAAACCTACCACCTCCAAAATAGCTAATACAACTGGGGCTGTCAAAGCATGGGTGTCTGAATTTATTAAACGAGCAAGCCAAGACCAACAATCAGACAAGTCCAAGCCCGTTGGCTGGGGTTGTCCGCTGTAAAGAGTAGTCTATTTTTTCAACATTGATAAAAGAAGAGTTTGCGGAGTATTTACCTGCATGACCGCAGACATGAGAGCCACAATCATTGTCATTCGTTGAATGTATTTCTCGCGACTCTCGAAATTTTTTGAGTTATCATCATATTCCATTCCAATTGACACCATGTAGTCCTCAATACTCTGTTCCGCTTTCTTCTGGGGCTCGAATGGGATTGTATAAGGACAGTTCTATTCAACTGTAGGCGGATATCATTTGACACTATTGTGTGTACCTTGTACATATACGCAAGAAATATATCAGTTAACTCTGGAGTGTGGGCGCAACACATTTTAATGACGTTCGCAACGGGAAAACAAGACCTTCCGAAGCGACATTAGCTGAAACGATATGGCGTTGGCTAACCTGATTTCAGTAACAATTCGTGCTTGGGCTGCAAATTTAGATGCTACCAAATCGAGGGAGTAATGAAAATACAATTCCCCAGCGTTTTTTGCGTCCTAATCGAAACTAAAATTAACGACGATGTCAGGATGAAGTCCAGAACCGTTAAGACTTGGCAGATTTTCCCAACAACAAGCTGAATTGATGACGGCGTATTCGCGATTTGGTTGCAAGCTTCCCCAATCTACAAGAGTATATTTTGCTGGTTGAGTTGGAAATTTTTTTCTAACGTTACCTTCTTTTTTACGTTCACTCGAATCTTTTTCACACCTATATCTGAGCTATCCGATACATTTTTAATACAACCTTGAAGGCCCTCTAAGCTTTTCATTTTGCGCCAAGCAGACTCGACGAACTCATCAAGGCTAGATGTGTTATTCTTTGGCTTTTCATCATTTTGCGGGCGCTGAGAATGAGGAACATTGGTGAGAGGTTCACTTGAATCTGGTATTGCGGGGTCGGGAACAATGGTGGCAGCCACAGGCTCAACATGATTTGTTGGCGATACTGGATTTGGAACATTTTCAACTATTTTCTTCGGTCTTGGCGGTGGCTGGTGAACTGGAGTTGGGATCGTTTTTATCAAGGTTTCCAATCTTTTAACGTTCTGAGAAATATCTGTCAGTAATAATTCACGCTGCCGTTTTGCCTAGAATGGATGTTCAGAGAGACTGCTTCAATGTTTGAAACTATACACTCTGGGTATCCTTCTCTGCATTTTGTTGAATATTGACATCCTAGAGATTCCATACTTCATGACGAAACAGAGGATATATAAAAATTACCTTGTCCTTGAGTGACTGGTCCATTTGCATATCACTGTGCAAGGGCATTCGATCTGACGATGAAGATGTGCTGCAATGGATTTTTTTAATCTTTTCGAGCAATTTGTACGACGACCCAACGACTGAGAAATGCAGAGCATCAATTTCACAACACTCTTGGAGGTGTTGTGAAGCAGAAGGTCCACAATTGCTTATGCAGTGACCCATTTGGCTTTTCGATTCTTTGAGCATGTTTGTGGAGAAAAGTCTAGTCTTCGTGTGGTGAAGAGTCTTGTTGGTCCCATCATACTCATCAGTGTTCTGTTTCAAACTTGGCGCCTTCAGTCTCACCATGAACAAATGCTTCGGCAATCCCCGCCCGGTTATGTTTTTATTGTTGCAATGCAAGAACTCCACACCAAATCGGTTGGTCAGTTATCATGCAATATTTACCATAAAATAGAATTATTAGGACACGTCTGGGTAAAATATATCAGAAAATGTATGTTGTAAAAAGTGATTATAATATAATATCAAAATTCGCAAAATTATTATTCCTTTGATAATATCTTGTCATTGAACTGAATGATATGTTCCACTATATTTGAATAGCAAATTACATTAGGCAATTGGAAAACGACCCAATCGAGACAACTCCGTGAAAACACATCAAGAGCCCAATCGATGACTATGAATTATTATGGCCAAGTATTATCGTAATGACAACATGGAACGAGAAAATACTGTTATTTCTTGCTGGGGAAGGATAAAAAGATAATGCGAAGCAACATTTGGACAACGTCCAGCCTTGCAGGTTCCACTCTTCCAACTTGAGTAAATTACCATATAAAGTACCTTGCAATCAATTGAAAACAACCAATTACGGACCAGGTTTCCTTCGTCAATTTGCAGCCCCAGAAGGAATCTTGAAAGGATTTGCTCATTCAAGATGTCGAAGGCAAGTGTGACAAAGGATGACGAAGAGGACAATCCATTTTCACAATACTATGGAATGCTTTTGCATCAGCAAAATATGCTTCAAGATCATGTACGTACGAGTGCGTACGAAAGAGCTATGATCCAGAACGCATCAGATTTTGCTGGGAAGGTCGTTTTGGACGTTGGGACTGGCTCCGGGATTCTTGCTTTCTTTGCCATAAAAGCTGGTGCTAAACGAGTATATGGTGTCGAATTGAGTGCTATGGCAGATTTTGCGAAGAAACTTATCTCCGAAAATGGACTCAGCGACAAGATCGTTATTGTGAAAGGCAAAATGGAAGAGGTTGAATTACCTGAAATGGTCGACGTTGTTATCTCCGAGCCAATGGGTTTCTTTCTCGTGCACGAAAGAATGCTGGAAACGTATGTGCTGGGAAGATCGAAGTGGATGAAGCCAGGTGGGCTTATGTTTCCAACTATTGGAACAATGTTTGTGTGCCCATTTACTGACGACAGCATTTATCAAGAACAAATGGCGAAAGCTTCGTTTTGGCGTCAGCGTGATTTCTATGGTCTTGATTTAAATTGTTTGATTGAGGAGGCGATGGAAAACCATTTTTCTCAACCAGTTGTCGGCTACTTCTCGCCATCGATATTAATCTCAGCAAGTCCCGTTCATCATGTTTTGGACTTCCGCTCCGCGAATCCTGACGAATTGCTTTCATTTGACATCCCATTTCGATTCGTGTGCAATAAAACAGGTTCAATCTGTCTGGATTACATTCGTTAACGTTTGTATGTAGCTATTCTCCATGGGTTGGCGTGTTGGTTCACTGTCGATTTTATTGGAACTTCAGCAACCATTGTTTTGTCAACGGGACCATGGGACACTGGCACTCATTGGTACCAGTGCCGTCTGCTGTTAAAGCAGCCAATTGCAGTTAATAGCACCCAGGAAGTTTTCGGCTCCCTTCATTTCGAGGCAAACTCGAAATTTAGCTATGACATCGACATGGAAGGTATCTGAACACATTTGAATGGCCGTTCATAAATGATCGCTACCACATTTAGTTACGCTACAAGGGACAAGCATTTCGTCAAGAAACCGAATACGGCTGCATGACCAAATGTATCACTACATGCAAAACCCTGGTGGTGGGCAATAAGCACCAAGAAGTCTGTTTCACAAGAGGGGCTCGTTCGAAAGCGCAATCTCCAAGCCGGTTGGAATTGATATCTGCTAATATACACAATCAACAAATGCGACTTTCATATGCAACTCCAGCGCTGTTTTTAGCGTGAGAAAGGAGAGTCCATCAACGTGCATGTGGCCGTATTCTAAAGACCACAATACGACAGGTAACAATTTGTACATTTGTCCAGCCACTCGATTGGATTCAGAGGAGTGCCAGCCACACGCAACGACATATTTGCATATCTCGCATCGCTGCCAATCCGACCCTTCTCCAGTTACTGATTTCGTGCTGAAAGAAGTGAAACTCGAATCTGGTCGAAAAGCACACGAAATAAAGATCGTCTTCTTCAATTCAAATGCTTAACTAAAAACTCCTCCCAATGGACATTCTTGAATGCAGAGAAAGGTCATAGTTTCCATCCCATCTATGTAGACATATCTCGACATATTGACAACGTGTCGGGCATACGTCCAGGCAAGAGAGAAATGGATGTTTGCTGCCTGAATACATTTAATCGGTCTTCTTGCGGAAAGAGCAACCTTCAGTCAAGCGGGCTTTGCCACCGGTGGGTTGGCAGAGCATAACGCTGCAGCTACCGCACAAAACGACGGTTTGGGCGTGGCTGAAAACCGTAGTGCTATTGACAACGAAAATAACCATTTAAGCAATTGAATACGCTGGGCGAGGTGAACGTACATGTTGAAGCAACCAGGGCACTTCACATCCATGAAGAAGGAGTTCGGCGATTGTACCAAACGCTTAAGCTTGTGCTTGCTGCGTTCTTCAGTGGCAGAGGGATGGAGAAGATCACGAGGCTACGACAATCCACACACATCAGTTCATATCCACCCAAGGGCTGATAACGCCCATGGCATCAATGCAGCATTCTTACCATAGTTTTCAACTAGAGCAACACACTGGAAGAAGACGAGTGAATTATGATACTAAAGCAGGAGCAGCTCTGAACACCAGTCAATTTTTTCCATCCATTGAATTATCCGGAAATTCGGGGATATCAACGTGATTTGCTGAAAAGCTTTGGCTGGTCGAGAAACTTCCCAATGCACCAATCAAACGACAGTGATACACTTTGTATCATTTGAATGCCCAAAGAATTTACAAAATGAGGACAAATATCCGAATTTAGGAAATGTAGGGTCTATTTCAAGGATAAAGGAAAGGAAACGCATTTCCATAAGCCAGTAAAATTGTGTCTCAGAATCGCAGTTGCAAATAAAACAATTTAACTGGACTGCAGAATTTTGTCTCCTTTTCTTGCACGACAAAGCAGTCTATTTATGACCAAGAAGCGTGTGTATTTCGACTATCTTGTCCACTGATTGCATTCTGTGTGTGGTATTATTTGGTTTTTTCCTCTCAGTCCCATGCAAGTATTTTTTCGTCTCCATTTGGAGTTTTCATAGAGGATTTTGATTGGTTGAATTTAGTTTCTATACGGATAAGTTGGCCGGATAATATTGGTCTCGTTTCAATTTCCACTGTTGCAGTTTGGGGACACATCTAGATCCAACGCCCATTCGATGCTGAAGTGTGACACATCCTCCATGCCCTTCAGTTTCTTGTAGTTTGTCCAAGCAAATAAGTGCCTGTGAGGCGGTGCTAAGAAATCGTACCATGATTGCAACCAGGGACAACCCAAGAAGAAATGAGGAGAAAGTATGCTGCTCGTCCATATTCCAGCCATATTCCAGCACTCCCTTTTGAATCGGGGTGGTCATCGAGATTTGCACCGATGTCCTCACAGTCCCGAGAAGAACCTGCCCGGAGTGAATTGAGGTGTTCAAATGGACCAACATTTGGTAACTCGGAAAATTTATTGCGCTTACCGGTCCTGCCAATTTGAGTTTGGTTGCATCCTTGACGTTGTGATAATGTGAATAACTTCAAAATCAACGGAACAAAATTCTCATTCATTTGAACATTGACATTGGGCAACTCCCATGGACGTTTGGTCACACTGCAATTTAATGAACTATTAGGCCGCGTATGCAGATGCATCAATGGACTTGAGATCGTCGGCAAGGATCTGCAAGTCCGATGTCGTGACTAGTTTAGAGAGACTTGTGTGGCCGACCCAAATGGAGAGGCCGACAATGGACGTCGACGTGTCAGAATCTTGACACCGCGGTGAAAGCGCAACCACGACTGGCCCCACGGGGAGGTCTTCAAACTTGCTCGCTGTCGCTGGCTCCATGTCGGCAAAGAATTTCGTGGACGTGATGGCAACCAACGTTTCAAATTCGGACCAGCCCACGAGGACCTTGCGTTGGCCCAAGTACGGCACGAGCAATGACAAGCCATCCTGGGAACGAATCAACCCTGCACTACAGCTCCTGGATGGACAAATGCACCTGCGTTGGGCGGTAGCCCTTGAAACTGCTAGTGGAAAACTTGGCAAACACTTTGACGCCCGTATTGATCAGCTAGTGCGAGTGGGTCAACAATGGGTTGATATTGAGAGCTCACGTTCAGGTCAGGGCCAGACAAACAAGCAGACTGGACGCTACTGCTTACGTACGAGATGATGCCAGTGCCGTGGGAGCGCGCGAAGAGTCGGTGCTATTGTGCGAATTAGCAATACAAGTGAGTGAGAGAATACATGAGGAAAGTCGGATGCGATGCCGTAGAACGCTTGAATGTCAGCCCAAACGGTGGCTGAGAGCGGCGTGAGGGCACTTGCCGAGACGACCGATTCATCGTCGCTGTGTTCTAATTCCTCGGTTACCTACACGGATGGTTACGACAGCCGTTGCAGGAACACCACAGACCAAGGCGTCGGGGGATGCAGTCGCGGCCTTTTCTTGGCTTTTCTTGGATAATTTACAATCTTGGATGTAATGGCCAGTTTCACCACAGAGGCGGCAGACGTAGCGGTAGCATTTCGGGCCCAATTCCGAGTTGACTTCAAATGCGGGAAGACCTGATGACACACCAGCCGTCATGCAGCACCTCGTTTGTTCCAGAGATACCTTCTTGGTCGCGGCCCGGCAACGGCGCGACTTTTTCCAAAACAGCGACAAAGAAGCCGCCTGTATTTTGGTCATGCGGGAGGAAGCGCAGGCATCGATCGAGATTCATGTCCGCGGCATCGGGCGGAAACATGGACTTGGTGAGGCGATACCCACGCAGGTCGGCGGGGATGTCTTCTGAAAAATGCGGAAACCAGACGAGCGGGTCTACTTCTTCTTCCGTCGCGGCGCCGCCCGACTTGCGGATCTTCTTGGACTTGGTCTTGGACTGCCACGCGACTTGCCATTTCGTGAGGCCACGGCGGTGCACCAAGCCAGGCAAAGACGCATCCACGAGGCGTAGCGCGCCGTCGGAGCGGCGAATGAGCTCGGCTACAATCTGTGCGAGTCGAGCATGATGCGGTGTACTAGCATTTCGATACCGCTTCATTTTCGACGGGGTTGAAAGAGCACGTGGAGTAGACCATACGGCCGCCGACCTTGGTGAGTGCGGCACCGCGTAGACCGATCTCGAGCTGGATCGGGTGGAGCGTGAGTGCATCACCGACGTGCCAGTGACGCCAAATGTTTTCGTTCTTGCGGAGCGTGCCGTCGCCAGTGCACGGAACATCGCAGAGAACGCGATCAAAGGCGTTGGTTGTCTGCAGCTGGCCTAGTTTGCAATGTAGCAACCGCATCGACAAATGCAATGTACCTGCAGAGTCGTAGAGACCCGGGAATCGCTGACCTTGGTGGTTTGTCACGACAGCCGAGAGGAGGCCGAGGCGCATGGTCTGGTGCACGAGCATGAACGCACGCTTTTCACTCGCATCGTTCGCCACGACGAAACCGTCCTGATTGTCGACCTTGGTCAACGTTTCGATGATTTGTGACGTCTTGGACCCTGGCGCCGCGCACCTACGTGGACGTGTGGGGGCGGAGATGACATTCAATGGACATGTCGAGGACGCGCTGGCCCGGCGTGACGTCGAGGAAGAGCGTCGGGATCATACTCACGGCCTCCTGGCGAGTGATGGCGCCGCTAGCAGTGTGCAGCATCAAGAATCGGTGTAGTCGCCCAAAGAGATCGTTTTCACGCGCTAGGAGGAAACTATGATAGGGATGCCCCAACGAAGGCCGCACCAAGTTTCGAAATGACGGCTTTGCCACATTCAACCTGCCACGCGCTTCCACTCGCGGTGGGAAACCACGTGAGCTTCCTAGCGAAGAAGATTTTCATCGGGGCATGAATTCTGGTGGACGCACTGGGGTGGGGTCACGGGTTGGCCCTTGTACGCGATCGTCGCCGCGGGGAATTGAAATTCCGTGCTCAGGGCATTCTGGATGCTACACCATGATAACATCAATGTATATAAACATCTGACGTGTCTACCTTGAAAAGTTTGGCGTGTTCGGATTGATACGAAAGCACGACGGAAGCGGCGTCTTGAGGGTCTCGATCACTCGATCGAGCTCATCGTCCCGGAAGACATTTTGCTTCTGCGGATGTGGCATGTTACGCATGAAAAGTTGAAGGATGATGTGTCATACCACATAGTATTGGGAGAAACGAGTTTCCCGGAATGACGCCATGTGCCTGCGGAAGATGATCGATCCAAGAGTCCGGCGCGGCGTGACCATTGATTGAGTGCATTCATTGGCGCGTTTCGTCGTTATATCCGGAGATTGAGTGCATTATCCGGACTTTTTTTATCTCCCACTGTCTCGACAGCCACGGACCACAGTTCGTTCCAGTGTTCCAAGGCACCCTCGATCGGCTTCAAAACGTATCATGCGCAAAATTCACCAAGATTGGGGGAGCAGCGGTCATGGAGAAGCTGGCCTATTTGGTGTGGACAGCCGTTCCAGTTGCGTCACTCTTCCAAGGAACCCAACCTACCGCTGCTGGGGAAGCGCGCAGAGCACACACTACTGCGTGGGTGTGGCAAACTGTCGAGTGACTTTGATGGGCTTGTTCTCTGTGTTTTTTAATCCAGCGTGCCACTCGATTGCCCAGGAACGTATAAAGCTTTCAGATACGTTGAGTTGTATTTGTATGACAAGCTATTGACGATCTCGCAGATGAGTCCCGGTGGACATGCGGGGTCGAACGACCGTCTCTTCCTCGCGACGCGCCCGTTGAGGGTCGAATTGCCACCATCCTGAGCAGGCGTTCGAACGTGCGATCGCGACTCCGCGACCCTAGTCAATGTAGTATGTAAAATGTACATATTCAAAGCAACTGAAGCCACAGAAATGCAGTTCGGATTTTTTGGCGTTGTTACAGACACATTACTGCAAGGAATTTATGCAATTTTGTACTCTGATCATCAACTGGTTCTGGAAACCAGGACCTTCCGCACATGGCATGCCACGATGACCTCCTTCACTACTCTCGCCTTGTCCAAACATCAGAATACTTCATCAACTCGGGAGTTTGCATCCAATCTTCGCTGGCGACAAATATTTGACGCGGATGTTCGTCGAAAGAAGACAACTCTGGTGTCCTTCTCCCTGGGAGCGCGCTCTTCGTGTACGCAAACGGCGCACCCACGCAGAAGCATCAGTGAAAGCAAGGGCGGCCACGGGAGCGACCGACCGCGACATAGCAAGGCATATCGAGAATAGTCTGCGAACGCCACCAGGTTGATCCTGGCCATAAACTTTCGCCTCGTCTCGCTTTGGTGTCCAAGGTCGACAAATGGGTGCATCAACCCAACCAAGGAACTAACGGTGGTCCGATTCGGCGTCTCCACATATGCTGTCTCTTGCTCCCGTTGATGGTGGCAATAATTCTGGTGGCAATTGATGGTAGTTGGAACACCTCCCACAAACTCTTACATGGGGATGACAAAAACGCACAGGAGATGCTTCCTTCAAGCGGCGACGAACAGCTCATGTGTATGTCTCCTCCTCAGCTCAGGTCCTCATGATTTTGCTGCGAGGTCGTGAAAGTGATCTTCTTGATCATGCGCGGGACGCAGGAACATATCCCACTTGTGTGTCACCGACATGAACCCAAACCCACGCCAGGCACGAGGCTGCCGTGTCTCCGTCCGCATATACTTGGACCCGGTCTCATGGCGGCGAATGAGGCAGCGACGCTTCCTGCATAGCCGTCCCGTTGCAAACAGGCGTTGTCCGGGGTTGCTGGGTGATGAAGTTGTCAAGCAAAGATTGAACCAGTCAACACAACGAGGGTTCAATGTCCGCACGGACAGCATCCTTAATATACTGAAGACAAGTAAATAATACCACAAATAACATGGTATGAAATGTAACGACCAGATAAATGCTTTCAATGACAACGAAATCTCCTTGTCGTGGTCGTCGTGCTTCGCCCCTCCTGATATCCCACAAAGCAGGCCATAAACTGGATTCACTGCTCCAGCTCTCTCCAGGAATCTTCATTCCAGCATTTGCAAGATGGCGCCCAGTCGAGAATCGATCTGCCCGAGAGATGCCGTGGACTTTCCATCGCATCGGTCGGGAATGAACGCAATGCGCACGCCAGGTAAGGGTTCCTCGGCAGCGGGCTCACTGCCGGCGAATCTCGTCCGCCAGCACGGCTACCTCATGAAGAAGTCGCTCTTCCGCGGCCTCAAGCCGCTATACTTCAGCGTCAACTTCCACAGTGCCAAGCTGTATAGCTTTGCCGACTACAACGACTATAGTCTCTGGAACAGCCAAGGGCAGCTCCTGGTGCCCGAGGGGAAGCGCGATGGACCCGGCCCCCTCCGCGTCTACCACGTCGTCGCCGTCGACCAAGACACGACCGCGGGGCCGTGGAAGCTCGTCCTCTCAATCCGCAAGAAGGCTGGCTCCACCAAAGTGGACAAGATGGTACTCACGGCCGAATCCAGCGACGAATACAACGACTGGATCAATGCCTTCCATGACGTTCTCCAGCGCGGCTCGCGAGCCAACAGCACCGTCAGCTGCGAGTCGGCCAGCAGCCGCCGCACATTCACGCGCGGCGAAGATTCGCGCTACAAAGACCCCACGACTCCGCCTCCCCACTCGAGCGACTCGTCCCCCATGTCTGCGCGCACCGGGTCAACCTCCCGCCAAGGCTCGAAGCGCAGTCTCTTGTCGTCCGAAGGCTCGCGCACACAGCCACCGTCCACCCACGAGAAAGAATGCCACGGCATTTCGCGCGACATCGTCTTGATCGGATGCGCAAACGGGTCGATCGTCGGCGTCTCGGAAGCCAAGCTCGCCCAAGCCAAGTATGAACTGAGTCAACTGCTCCAGGAACCCGGCACCCAATGCCCCGACCGCGGCCTTCCCATGGTACGTGTCGTTCTCCAATGATCATGAGGCTCACTTCTTTGCAGGCTTGCGACGACTACATCGACTGGCTGCACGGCCGTCCTGACTTTACGTTGACCGACCTGGCGTACCTCAAGGGCCGCTCGCGGTGGCACGACGCCCAGAGCATGGCGGCGCGCGTGGAAACGCTTCTTCGCGTCTTCGTCATGGAGGTCGCG
>VJMH01006420.1:0-35666 GCA_009835185.1 Aphanomyces stellatus | reverse complement strand
GTGAACTTGTGGAAGCGAAGCATGTCCATGACACCGACAGCGCCGACGGCGGCGCGGAAGAGATCAGGACGTTGGTTGGCGCAGGCAGCGACGAGCAGCCCGCCGTTCGAGCCACCATGGATGGCAATCTTGGACGAGTTGGTGTAGCCTTCCTTGATCAAATACTCGGCCGCGCCTTGGAAATCATCAAACACGTTTTGCTTGTTGCCAAATGTGCCGGCTTGATGCCACGCCTTGCCGTATTCGCCACCGCCACGCAACGTCGGCAACGCCAGCATGCCATTAAAGTGCTGCACAAAGACCGTGCGACTCGCCGAGAAGGAAGGCGTCAACGAGACGTTGAAGCCACCGTAGCCGTACAAGTAGACAGGAATGTCGCCCGACTTGACGAGGTCCTTCTTGGAGACCAAAAACATGGGGATTTGCGTGCCGTCCTTGGACGGATACCACACTTGCTTGGCTTCAAAATGCGATGGGTCAAAGCCAGGGACCGTGGCTTCGCGAAACACGGCGGGGCTGCTCGTCGCCACGTCCGTCAAATCTTCGCGGTAGATCGTGCCGGGGTAGAGAAACGAGATGAACTTGAAGAAGAGTTCGGGCGAGTCGCGCTTGCACGAGATGGCGGCCGTGCCGACGCTGGGGAGGGCAATGTCGCGGACAAAGGCGCCGGCTTGTGTGAAGAGGCGGATCGTGTCGCTCGCGTCCTTGAGGTAGACGGCGACGATTAAGTCGTTGCGGATCGCGGCGGCTTGCGTCAAGACATCGGTGGTTTCGGGGATGACTTCGGTCCACGTGATCGAATCGGCCAAGATGTTGTCCGTCTTGACGACGCGCTTCCGGGGCGCGTCCAAGTTGGTCTGGAAGAAGAACTCGGGGCTGTTGTTGAGCAAGTACGAGTAGCTGTAGTCCATGTTGTTGACGACGGGGTGGAGCGGGATGCTCTGCTTGGGCGCAGCCGTGGTGGCAAACTCGAGTGCCTTGGCGGTTTCCGTGACGAAGAGCATGTTGGCGTCCTTGCAGCCGTCGATAATGTCCACGAGGAGGTACTTGCCGTCGTCCGAGAGCCCCGCATGGATGTAGTACTTGGGCTTTTCGGGGTACGCAAAGATAAATTGATCGTCCGCTTGGGGCGTGCCAATCTTGTGGTAGTAGATTTCAGGGTTTTCGTTCAAGTCGGTTTCCGTGCCAGCGGTCTTGCCGTCGGCGCCCGATTCGCGCGACTTGGGCGCGGGGTACCGGCCGTAGAAGAACCCCTTGTCGTCGTGGGTGAACGCTAAGCCACTGAACTTGACCCACTCCAAAGTATCGTCCAAATGTTCGACTTTGTTGTCGGGGTGGATCGCAATGAGCTTCAACGTGCGCCAGTCCGAGCCGCCTTTCGAGACGCCATAGCCGACGTACAAGATGCCCGACTCGGTCTTGCCTTCGGAAAACTCGAGCGCCCCCAAAGCTGCCGTGCCATCGTCCGAGAGCGTGTTCGGGTCCAAGAGCACCGACGGTTCGCTCGTCAACGAGTCTTGCATGTACAAGACGCTCTGGTTCTGGAGCCCGTCGTTCTTGAAGTAAAAGTAGCGGGAACCGCGTTGGAACGGGGGCGAGTACTTCTCGTAGTTGAAGAGTTCCGTGTTGCGCGCCAGGAATTCATTGCGGTACGGGATGTCCTTGAACACCTTTTCCGTGACTTCGTTTTGCGCGGCCACGAACGCTTCCGTCTCGGCGCTGTCAGGGTCTTCCAACCAGCTAGGGGGTAAAAAAAATGAGGTCATGGACTAGTCGGGATTGAAGGGGTCGCCTACCGGTAAGGGTCGGCGACGACCGTTCCGTGGAGTACATCTTGGTGATCCGAGCGGCGGACAGTGGGGTATTGATAGGCAGCGGCCATTCTTCTTGGGTGTAAATTTGGAAGTGAGTCGATGAACGACGTGTGGTCTTTTTTTAGTCCCGTCTATCCGGATACTATTATGGTGCATCCATGGATTTTGACAAAAGAAGAGTCCAATCAGTGGGATGTGTGGAGGACAACGCGTCTTTTGGCAAACTAGTTATCCGGACACCCATCCCTTGCGGCCACGGATTACTCCGACCTTGGAGTCCTTCAAGTTCAACATGGCAATTTCAGGGGTGGCCAATCACAAGCGACAGCGTGTTGTTGTCAAGATTGCCACGCCCATGTTGACTCCCAGCTGTAGTGTCCGGGCGACGGTCCTGTCACCGGAACAGACTTCACCATGGGACTCAACGTGTCCGTGTCCAAATGTGCACTGGGGGCGGTTCGGTATTATCAGAGAAAGCCGCGCAAAATTTGAGCAACTGCGCTGCATAATGACCAAGACGAATTTCTGTCCTTCTATGACGAGTAAAGTCAACTGTGATCGATCAAAACCAAACAACGCTGAGAGAGTTTAAAGGTGGGAGGCCGCGGTTCAGGTGAAAGTCGCGCCGAGGGCCCAACCCATATACGCGTACACATCGGCGGCTTCAGCCAACACCTTGCTCGTGGGCTTGCCAGCGCCATGTCCAGCATTCGTTTCAACGCGGATCAAAAGTGGGTTCGTTTGGCTCGGGTGCGACCCCAACTTGTGCTGCACTTCGGCAATCAACTTGAGCGAGTGAAGGGGCACGACACGGTCGTCATGGTCCCCAGTCGTGAGGAGGAAGGCCGGGAAGCCACCGTGGTTGTTTACAAGCCCCACGCTATTCGCTTCAAACGAAGGCACGTTGTGCAAAGGCGAGTACTTGTAGATGTACTCAAAGTCCTTCGCCTCGTCGGGGTTGCCGTAATCCGTTCGCCAGCCGTGGCCCAAAGTGAACTTGTGGAAGCGAAGCATGTCCATGACACCGACAGCGCCGACGGCGGCGCGGAAGAGATCAGGACGTTGGTTGGCGCAGGCAGCGACGAGCAGCCCGCCGTTCGAGCCACCATGGATGGCAATCTTGGACGAGTTGGTGTAGCCTTCCTTGATCAAATACTCGGCCGCGCCTTGGAAATCATCAAACACGTTTTGCTTGTTGCCAAATGTGCCGGCTTGATGCCACGCCTTGCCGTATTCGCCACCGCCACGCAACGTCGGCAACGCCAGCATGCCATTAAAGTGCTGCACAAAGACCGTGCGACTCACCGAGAAGGAAGGCGTCAGCGAGATGTTGAAGCCACCGTAGCCGTACAAATAGACAGGAATGTCGCCCGACTTGACGAGGTTCTTCTTGGAGACCAAAAACATGGGGATTTGCGTGCCGTCCTTGGACGGATACCACACTTGCTTGGCTTCAAAATGCGATGGGTCAAAGCCAGGGACCGTGGCTTCGCGAAACACGGCGGGGCTGCTCGTCGCCACGTCCGTCAAATCTTCGCGGTAGATCGTGCCGGGGTAGAGAAACGAGATGAACTTGAAGAAGAGTTCGGGCGAGTCGCGCTTGCACGAGACGGCGACGGTACCGATGCTGGGCAAGACGACATCACGGACGAACTCGCCGGTTTGCTTGAAGATACGAATGGTGTCGCTGGCGTCCTTGAGGTACTCGCACACAATCAAATCGTTGCGGATGGCGGCGGCGGATTTGAGCACGTCGTTCGATTCAGGGATGACTTCGGTCCACACGATCGTGTCGCTGAGAATGTTATCGGTCTTGATGATGCGGCGGCGCGGTGCGTCCAAGTTGGTTTCAAAGAAGAACTCGGGGCCGTTGTTGAGCAAGTATGCGTACTGAAAATCCATGTTCGTGACGACGGGATGAAACGGTGGCGCGACGTTGTTGTCCGAGGACCCGATGAAGGCCAGGACGGCGTCAACTTTAGCCACCAAGATCATGTTTGCCACGATGCAGCCGTCCTTGACGCGCGCCACTAGGTACTCGCCGTCGTCCGACACGTGGGCGTAAACGTAATGCACGGGGTTTTCTGGGTACGAAAAGACAAACTTGTCGGCCGATTGCGGCGTTCCGATCTTGTGGTACCAAATTTGGTGGTTCGTGTTCAACTCCGTCTCCGTGCCGGCAGACTTGCCATCAACCGCCTTGGCGAATGTCTTGGGCGCAGGGTATCGGCCGTAGAAGAAGCCCTAGAAACAGCCATGCATCTCGAACGCTTGGAACAAGAGGATTACCTTGTCGTCGTGGGTCCATGAGAGATGACTCAACTTGACCCACTCGAGCGTGTCTTCCAAGTGCTCGATGGTTCCATCGGCATGCAACACGAGGAGCTTGACCGTCTGCCAGTCAGACCCGCCCTTGGACACGCCATACGAAAAGTAGAGCAGCCCAGAATCGGTCTTTCCTTCCGAAAACGCGTACGACGAAAGCGCAGCCGTCCCGTCGTCCGCGAGGGTGTTCGGATCCAAGAAAACCATGGGTTCACTCGTTAACGAGTCCTGCACGTACAATACACTTTGGTTCTGAAGCCCGTTGTTCTTGAAGAAGAAATAGCGAGACCCGCGTTGAAAGGGGGAGGAATACTTTTCGTAGTTGAAGAGCTCGGTGTTGCGTGCGAGGAATTCCTTGCGGTAGGGGATATCTCTGAACACGTTTTGCGTGCATTCGTTTTGCGCGGCGACGAACGCTTGAGTCTCGGGGCTGTCGGGATCTTCCAACCAGCTAAGCGTGAGAGATAAGAGAAGCGCGCCATGGATGCCATCATCGAGAGGCTGGTCTACCGGTAAGGATCCGCGACGACCTTGCCATGGAGCACATCTTGGTGGTTTGAGCGGTGGACGGCGGGGTAATGGTACTGCGCACTTCCTGTTGATGCCATGGATGCGGTAGTCGTCGGAAGTCGAAATGACCTCCGCCTCGAAGATCGACATTTTATCCGGATGATATGCAGGTGTGAGGGACAAGGGACAAAGGACGCTGATCATGGACCTGGCAAGTTTGGGACAGCGACGAAGACGGCACAAGCGCACATGGCATGGCGCATCTGCATGCTATTATGCCAACAACACAGCCTGCGAGGAGTCGTCGTCCATTTGATCTCCTGCGATGTGCAGCGGCGGGATATAGAACCTGTCGTGCAATGTTGGGACGACGTTATGGAGCAACACTGACATTTTCGCCTTGCCCAGAACCTACTCATTGGGCTGCATGAAGACAAAACTCTTATTGCATTGGAGGGCATGTGGGTTGCATCCTTGCCCCTCGTATAAATGCAGCGAAGCGAGATGCAGAATCGACCGCACTGTGGAAAAGGGATCTTCCTCCAGTACCAAATACTGTACTGTGTTCTTCATCAAAACTCCAAAACGTACACGTGTGCCATCACCTGCTCTCGCGTTGCACAATAAGAGGAGACGTCATGTGGACACTGCGGTCGGCCCTCCATGGGCCGACCAGAAAAGGCATCGTAGCGCGAAACGGAGTGACCCTTGAGTTCTCACCATCGCACCAACAATGTGCACGTCCATCGAGCTCTCCATCATGGAGGACGCGTGGAAGATCTTTCTGGAGTGCCGCCAAATCGCCCACAAACACTGCTGCGAGCGCAACTATTTTTTTTTGCAAGTGAAATGTTGACTTGATATTTGTATTAAATATGGCAATTATTTTCAGCATTCGTTCGAAACTTCTTGAGCCCGACCCCCACCTCTGAATCGACACACGCTTGCAGCCGTCACTTTCCAACTTCTTCCACCGCACGACAACCAACCTCCCTGCTTCCTTGCGATGTCAACTCAAGCCCACGCTGTAAGATGGAAGCATCTAATCTCAAGCTCATAGTCGTTGTTGGTCATGTCTCTAGGAACCCTCCCGTGTGCTCTTCCTCGAAAACTTGGCCCCCAAGGCAACCGACGCCGACATCGAGCAATTCCTCGAGCAGTATGGTGACGTCGACAAGATCATCATCCTCCGTAAAAAACACTCCAACAACGACCATTCCTCCGACTCCAAGAACTCCCAAAATGCCCTCGTGCAAATGTCCAACCTGGACGACGCGATCGCTGCCCACGACGCCGCGAACGACAAGCCGATCCTGTTGCTCGGCGTGCGTGTCTCGATTTCGTACTCAAAGAACCAAGAGTTGCGCCAAGGCAACCACCCTACGTCGCCTCGCCAGGCAGCCCCCAAGCCGACGGCGACGACGTCCCATCACGCGAAGCGTAACACCCGCGACCACGCCGACGAGGCCCAAAACCGCATCTTGTTGGTGACCGTGCAAAACCCCATGTACCCAATCACGACTGAATTGATCGGCAAAGTCTTCAACGTGTACGGCCAAGTCGAAAAGGTCGTCATCTTCATGAAGCCCGTCGGCTTGCAGGTACGAGTCAATCGTCGCTTCCTCTTCTCATCGACCCGCAGTGCTTGGTCCAATTCGCCCACGTGCAAGACTCTGTGACTGCCAAGGCCAAGCTTGATGGCGAAGCCATTTACCCCGACTGCTGCTTCATGGTCATTAGCTACTCGAACTTGCCTGTACGGCGACGCATGTCGTGCTTCGATGTCTTATCGGTCGTAGGAATTGGCCGTGAAGGAAAACAGCTTGAAGACACGCGACTTTACCAACCCCAACTTGCCCGTCCCCGTCATGGACACGGCCATCAACGCGCCCCAATCCACCATTGCCTTGCCCTTTAACCCCCCCAATGGCCAAGGCGGCAACGTGGTGTCGTCCCAAAAGTTGCATGGCGCTGGCGATGGCCAAGATGCGTTCTCGCCCGTCTTGCTCGTCTGCAACTTGAAGGAATCGATCTCGTGCGATAAGTTATTCAACCTCTTCTCGTGCTATGGCAACATCACGCGCGTCAAGAAGTTGCACTCCAAGCCCGTACGCGTTGCCTCTTTTGTTTTGATCGTCCTCATGCTGCGTTAGGACCACGCACTGATTCAATTCGTCAACGAAGCGGCGGCCGGTTCGGCCTTGACCCACTTGCGTGGCTTTGTCCTCGAAGGCCGCTCGCTTGAAATCCGCTATTCCAAGCACCGGTACATTGCCGGTCCCCGCGGCGGCGCCACCGACGCTGTCGACGAAGAGTACGTCCTTGCCACTCGGCGAAACTTGATGATGCGATTAGGGAAGACGCGTCGGCCACGGCCAAGGAATACAGTCTCGCCGTGAACCGCTTCACGGGCAAATACGCGCATTACACCAAGCATATTTACAGCCCCACCAAGGTGCTCCACATTTCCAACTTGGACGAACAGTTTGACGAAGCCGACTTGACCGAACACTTGCGCGCGTATGGTCGCGTGGACCGCGTTAAGTTCAAGGTGTTTGAAAATGCCAAGGGTCACCCGCAGCTTTTGGCCGAGGTAAACTTGCTCGCGGCGTCCATGTCGAAGCATGAATTGACACTTGGTGTAGTTTCCAAGCATTGAAAGCGCCACGAATGTGCTCGCCGGCGCGCACAACTCGGACTTCTTGGCCAAGAAGTTGAAGATTGCGTTTTCGCGCAACAATGCCAACTCAACAAACTAACCTCGCAAATGTATCTTGTGGTTGGGTTGCCCTTGAACACTTGGTGGATATGGTGGCGACTGTGGCCACAGGAACATTCGCGTCAAGCCACCGTCGCTTCATCTTGATATATTCCTTCTACCCCTCCTCCACCACACTACACGCATGCAATGCTGTCGGACCGGCGGCCGGCCGCTCAACCCATGGCGCTTTGGAAACTTATTTGACCAATGTGCTATGGGATGGACCAATCCGAGCACTCGAAACTGAATGAGCCAATCAAAAGTAGAGTAGAATGACGGTTTCACTGCGACGTTCCGATTGGACAAGATACGATGGTTCTCGAAGGAGGGTGGTCAATTTTGGAACCCACCTCGAACCCTCGTCAAGTCCGCCCCCCATCTTCCCCATGGCTCCTGGGGCACATAACGGCCTCCGCGACTACACTGCCGAGGAGACGGCGCACTTCCGCGCCCTTGGCGTCGATGGCGCCATGGACATCCTCCTCGGCATGCCTGGACGCCCTGCGTATACTGGGGTCAAAGATTCAAGGGAAGTGGCCGTTGAAATGATGGACTCGTACCTCAAGCGCTTGCACTTGGACCCGTCGGGCTTGTCGATTGTGCACGTGGCCGGCACGAAGGGCAAGGGCTCGACCTCTGCCTTCACGGAGAGCATTCTCCGGGCGCATGGGGCCAAGACAGGCATGTTCACGTCGCCCCATTTGATCAACCCGAACGAACGCTTCCGCATCAACGGCAAGCCCGTGAGCGACGCCATCTTCTTGAAGAACTTTTGGGCGATTTGGGATGGCTTGACGTCCACGGCGGTAGGGCATCTCTTTGTCCCTTGTCTCATCGTGTGCAGGACCAAGCCGATGGGTTTCCTCCGATGGCCAATTTCTTCCGCTTCTTCACACTCATGGCGCTCCGCATGTTTCAAGAGGAAGGTGTCGACGTAGTTCTTTTGGAAGTCGGTCTCGGTGGCCGCGTCGACGCGACCAACGTCATCAAGAACCCCGTTGTCACCGGTGTCACGACCCTCGACTTGGACCACACGCGCGTCTTGGGCGAGACCATTGATAAAATCGCGCGCGAGGTGCGACCTTCCCTCGCCTACTTGATTCATCCCACCATGGTGGTATAGAAAGCTGGCATTTTCAAAGCCCATGTGCCCGCGTTCACGATCGCCCAGGTCCCTCTGGCCGCCGAGACGCTTGTCCAATGCGCCGCCGAAGCCAAGGCGCCTCTCGTCGTCGTGCCTCCGCTGGCTGAGCTTAACATTGCAACCCACGACCTCGAGCATTCGCTCGGCATGCATGGTAGGATATCCCCTCGGTTTCAATGCTGACGATGGCCAGGCGAGTACCAGCGCGTGAACGCCGCCCTCGCGATCGCCCTTGCGTCCACGTGGCTTGCCGCTAAGCATGCGACGCCGACGCCGCCGTTCCATGCAATGATCACGCCCACGATCCTCCAAGGCCTCAAGAATGCCTTCTGGCCCGGCCGGTCCCAAACGCTGATTGACCCGGCGCAGCCCTCGACGGTCTACCACATCGACGGCGCGCACACGCCGCTCAGCATTGAGTGCTGCGTCCAGTGGTTCGACAGTTGCTGCCGCGCGACGCCGACGGCCTGCCGCGTCCTCATCTTCAACTGCCACCACGAACGGGACGTCGTCACGCTCTTCCAGCCGCTCCTGGCCTTGCAGTTTGATTACGTAGTCTTTTGCCCCTCGCGATCGTGTCGACCCAGCATCGTCAAGGTAGGCTATTGCTCGTGCGTGGGAGTGTATGAGTGTCTTGACAACGTCGTCGTGGTAGATTCCGAGCGTGCGGGAAGCGCTCCTCAAAGCGCATCTCGACATTAGCGGGTTGCCGTCCGACGTGTTCAACACGGACGCCTTCCCGCCTCGAGACGACAAGATGCACTGGCAACACGTGTGTGAAAAGACATGGTCGATCCTGCATCAAATCCACGGCCAACCCACGGCCACGTCAATCTTCCCCTCCGTCGAGCACACCCTTGAGTGGGTGCGCAAGACAGCTGCCGGCCGCGACACCAAGGTCTTGGTGACCGGGTCGCTCTACAACGTAGGCGATACCTTGAGCGCCCTCCAGTGGACGGAGTAGGAGTAGGGACTATGGTCATGAATGCCATCCTCGCCACCGCCACCTGCCACCTTGTGCGACGTTTGTCTTCGCCAGGCCAGCCAATCAAACATTGGCATTGTCCCGTCTGGCCAATGAAAACATAGTTTGAAGGATTGATCCTACACGACTGCTCATTGGACAATAAATATCCAATCAGTGCTCTCAAACGTTTGAACGAGGCACACAACACTCCGCAGAAATCATCATGCGTCGCGTGGACGAGTTTTCTATCGGCGACATCGCGGCCCTTCGGTCGCGCGGCATGGATGGCGCCATGGAACTCCTCCTGAGCATGCCCAACAGCCCAGGCAATATCGTTCCCGCCGCCGGGCTCTTCACGAGAGAATCCGCCAATGCCATGATGCGCCATTACATGAAGCGAACGAATGTTGACGCATCGTCGCTCTCAGTCGTGCACATTGCCGGCACCAAAGGCAAAGGGTCCACGTGTGCCTTCACGGAGAGCATCCTCCGAGCGCATGACGTGAAGACAGGCATGTTCACATCGCCGCATTTGATCCATCCCAACGAGCGCTTCCGCATCAACGGCAAGCCCGTGAGCGACACCCTCTTTGTTGGAACCTTCTGGTCGATCGTCGATGGGTTGCTCGCGTCCGAGGTACCCTTTTGCATGTGTTCCATACCTGAATGTGAGTAGGACGATCTTGGTGGGTACCCGCGGCATCCAAACTACTTTACCGTCCTGACGTTGATGGCGCTGCGCCTGTTTGTCGCCGAGCGCGTCGACGTCGCCATCCTCGAAGTTGGATTGGGCGGTCGATTGGACGCCACGAATGTGATCGACACGCCCGTTGTGTGTGGCATCACGGCGCTCGACTACGACCACACGCGCATTTTGGGCGACACGCTGGACAAAATAGCCAAGGAGGTTGCGCACCTGCTGAGCGATCGGGCTTATCCTTTGTCGTCGTTGTAGAAAGCAGGCATCATTAAGCCAGGTGTACCTGCCTTCACGATCGTCCAGGCAGAAGCCGCGGCGCAAGAGACACTTGCCGCGTGCGCCAGCGAGGAACCCACGACGTTGGTCATCGCGCCACCACTATCCTCATACAATTTCACGACGGACCAACTGGCAACATGCTTGGGCATGCAAGGTAGATGGACACTTTGCTTAGCCGTATCTAACGCTTGCTGCGGTCGTAGGACAGTACCAATTGATCAACGCGAGCTTGGCCGTGGCCTTGGCATCAACGTGGCTCGCGGCGACACGTGGCCTGCCGCTGGTTCAAGAAACCATGACGCCAACGATGCTAGAAGGTCTTCGCTCGGCGTCCTGGCCTGGGCGAGCTCAGTCTGTCGTGGATACCTCCTCCACTGCGGTGTTCTATTTGGATGGCGCGCACACGCCGCTGAGCATGGAGTGTTGCGTTGCGTGGTTTGCAACCCAGAACTCAAGCAACCCAAAATTCCTCGTCTTCAACTGCCATCACGAACGAGACGTCGTTGCGCTCTTCGAACCGCTCCTGGCCATCGAGTTTGACCATGTTGTCTTTTGCCCCACGGGCGGGGCCCGCCCCAGCATTTGCCGGGTATGTCGAGGAGGCAAGTGATCCATGTCGAACCCACAGTGTTTTTCGAGGATAGATTCCAAGCGTGCAAGATGCCTTGGCGAAGGCGTCCGTGGACACGACAAACCTCGACCCGCATGCGATGCAAGTGCCAGCCGACATTGACGAAGCGGTGCATTGGCAACATGTGTGCGCAGCGATCTGGCGGATTCTCAAAGCACGACGAAGCGAACGTACGACAGTATCCATCCTGCCCTCCATGACCGCAACGCTCGACTGGATTCGGGAGTCTGCGACGGCCAGCCCACGGCAAACCCAAGTGCTCGTCACTGGCTCGCTCTACACGGTCGGCGAGGCCTTGCTAGCACTTGGGTGGAAAGATTAAAAAGGACGAATGCACATCGTCTATCGTCCGTGCCGCCAAAGTACCCACGAAGGTGGACAGAGGACAGGCCTCTGCGCAACGCATCATTGAGCTCGCATCAGATAAAGGACCAGAGTGTGTGTGGACGCACTCACGGCGGTTCTTCGGCGTTGAGTTTTGAGCGCACCTCTCCCGAGATTTTTGAGAAACGCTGAATCAATGCCCAAGCTTTGAAAATGGGGTAATATTGTCAAATATTTGGACGTTTTTCATTGTTGACGTTGAATTGCCAAATTTCAGGGGAAGTGTAGCAAGTTGATAAAAATCGCCTGTATTTGACTTGATGTTTGTAAGCAATACCCGCCCAGCCCCTCGGATTTTCGCATTGACAGCATAGACTCCCATCTGCATTCTGGACTGGCTTCCAGCTCCGTGTGTATCTCGTCGTTCATTTTCGGATAGAATCGCAGCGTCAACATGAAAGGCGTTGTGTTCCTCACTGCCGCTGTGGTTGCCGTCCTTGGGGCCGTGCGCGACCCTTGCGAAACGCAGTACTGCACCTTGGATGATGGAACGACCTGCGATCGCTCCTTAATGACCTGCCCCACATGCATCAACAGCAAGAAGAAGTGCAAGACGACCGACATCCTCGGCACGTGCACCTTTGTCGGCTTCGGCGACTACACAAGCTGCACGGCGCCATGGAAAAATCCAGACAACCCGTCGACGCCGTCGCCCACGAACTCGTCCGATCCGACCGACTCCCCGACGACGACGGCCACGCCGACAACTACGAAAGCGACCAAGACTCCGGCTCCGACAACCACGGATGCCCCCACGACAACTGCGCCTGTGACGACGTCAAAGCCGACCTTGAATAACACAACCAAACCCACGACTAAGCCGTTGACGACATCGGCGTCGTCGACGACGACGACGCTCACTCCGTCCGAAACCCCGAGCCCGACGATGGACTCGAACACATCCCAGCAAAACAAGAAGGACGACTCGTCGGGAGGCATGGGTATCGGCGCGTGGATCGGTATTGCCGTCGGTGCCGCGGCCTTCATCGCAATCGTCGCCTTCCTTGTGTACCGCATGAAGCACCGAGACGACGACGACGAAGAGGAAGATGAAATTGTGAGCTACAACAAACAGCCCCGAACTGAGCCAGCTCAGTACAACCCCTACGGGAACAAGCCCCCTGCCCCGTCTACAGAAGCCGCCCCCGCGATGGCAGCGGCGGCCAACTTGCGTGCCAAATTGAATCAAAGCGAGCAGAGCTCGGATAGCTACGGCGCCCAACGCAGCCAACAAGTGTCGCATCAGGGATCGATGAACGAAGGCGGTCGTGTCAAGAGCGTGCACGCGGATGTGTGGGGCAATGTCCCGACGAGCTTCCGTGAAGGCGGCGTCGGCGAGAGCTCTTTCAACGGCAGCTTCATGTCAGAAGACGATCTGCGTCGCACTGGCAATTCCACAGGGCATTCCTCGGGCAACCGCAGCGACAGCAAGGTCCGCGACAACGAAACCCGCCTGTCGGTCGAATTTTAGATTGCACTTGAATGTAGTACCGTAAATCTCAAAATAACTAACCAGGCATTTTCAGCTCTTGTGGCGGCATTTTTCGACTGAGGTGAGTTATTTTGAAATATTTCAGGATAAAATACAGTATTTATTAAAACAATTAAATAGAAAAATATTAAACTGGGCATTTGTATACAAATATAGTATTATTTAATTATACAAACCATTTTGGCCAGCACATTTTGATCCAGAGTGGTGCAATTGGTGAGTTATTGTGAGTTTTGGCGTCACTGGTGGGTAGTTTTGAGTGGTTAGTTATTCTGAGCTTTACGGTAGCACTTAAAGCCTAATGTCTGTCGTCTCGTTGCAAGAAAGGGCTTATGTCTCGATCGCACATGGGCTGATGCGCGCCTCATCTCGATCGTCGGCCGTTGCGGAGAGCGCGATGAGGAGGATGAGATTGGCGTCGGAACATGGCGTTGTCGTTTGTATCGTAATTGCACTCTCAGCCAACTCACTCTCCCGAGTGTTGATGCGAATCAAAAAGGAACCGCCAACCAGACCTGCAATTTCCCAGGAACCGCCAACTACCACTGTGAAGAAATATTTAATTCAATGACTCGCCAACACATTCCCATTGGATGAAAATGCGTGTGCAGAAGACAAGGACAGGAGTCTTTCAATCCGAAGTGTTATCAACCAACCCGACCAACCCCAATCTCCCAACAACTCCCACGACCCCAACAACCCCAACTCCCCCAATACCCACCACCACCCCACAGACAACGCTGTCATTGGCTCTTTTTTCATCCAATGGGATTGTGTTGGTGAGTCATTGAATTAAAATATTTCTGCACAGTGGTAGTTGGCGGTTCCTGGGAAATTGCAGATCTGGTTGGCGGATCCTGGAATTTACCCGCGAATCAAATCACTAGAGGTTCACCGTTTCGAAAACAACAACCAGCAAACGCCAAAGAGACGCCTCACTCGATCGTTTCGGCGCGTATTGTGCGGCCACGGCGCGCGATAAAGAAGCGAAAGATTTCAACTGCCCGTGTGCAACGGGCCATGTTGTGTGATGCGACGGCGTATGACTCTCCATCATCGACTCTCATTGGCCTCCGAAACTTCAGCAGAACCTGATGCTCCTGACCTCGCAGAATACAGAGTGCCAAGCAACTCTCATTTGGCTCCAAGAGCACTCATTCGCCCAAAAGAGGCGGACTGCCTCGGTGTGAGTATTGCATCACCCTGGACAATTTATCCAAAATTCATGTTTAAACGCATTTCGTTATTTTCTCGTTGGCACCTTGGACAGAAATTGACCTATTTAACCTAGGCGATTGAAAGAAGTAAAAGGGCAAAGACACTCGTCACGTCTGAAATGTGAACCCACATGTCGCCATGTCTAAGTTATCCGGCAGTACAAAGCTTATCCGGACGTTTCAGTGACACAACACAGTTTGGAACTCTTTGTCACGCGCGACGGACAGCAAGCCCCGCGGCTCTCTGCGCACCCACAAATGAAGCGCGTCCTTGTCCACGCTGTGGCGCTGTCCGGTACATCCATCTCTACCCGACTTGAGCATCTCCCTCATGCTCTCTTCCTCCTAGTCTTCTTCGCTGCCGCGGTCGTGCAAGCAAGCAACTGCGAACAAACACTGCAATGCCAGCTCCAAGACGGAACGATTTGCGATACACCGTCAGGCACGTGTCCTGGGTGCCTATCCAAGCAAATTCCGAGTGGAAGTGCGTATCGCTCGTGTGTCCCTTCGATTGGAGGCACTTGCACCAAGTCCTTCGACTTGTGCGGTGGTAGCGCCGACTTGCCCGCCTCCACCTCCACCCCTTTGAAGGTAACCTCGGCGCCGACGAAAATTGTCACCACGATCTCCACCGCCCCCACAACTGCCCCATCAACCACCGCGCCGACTACCTCGGCACCTCCGTCCCCCACACCGACGAAAGATAGTCCGGCATCACCGACACCCGCACCTTCAACTACCGAGATCACAGTCCCCACTACGTCTCCGAGCGCCGTGAATTCCACCACCACGACTTCCGAATCGACCTCTTCGTCCACAACTCCGATTGCGTTTGCCATTGGTGGTGTGGCGTTTGTTGGTTTGGCCGCCTTTGCCGCAAAGAAGGTCCGAGACCATCGACGAATGACGACCGTGGACAGTGACTCGGACGATCCGTCGTATTTGAATCAGCCCGTGACCAAGACCACCGGTGCCGACGAATTCGCTTGCGTGAAGCCTCCCGTTGGACCCACGATGCCGCCGTCCCAGTCGATGGTGGACGTTGAGGCGGCCATCACGCGCGAGTCGCGCAAGGGCTCCCGCCTCTCGATGGAGTTTGAGCTCCATGCGCTTCCGTCGCCCGTCCAAGACAACAACCAGTCGTTTGGAGGGCGCGGGAATCTATGGGATGAAGTTGAGAAGATGAAGTCGCAGCGCGGTTACGACAAACACATCTAAGTTGCCGATGGCCTCAGTTCCATTCTACCACCATATTCACCCTTGCGCGCATCAAGTATTGTGCCAGGGTACCTCACCTACGCCGTAGTCCGTACTAAACTACTCTAATCCACCATCTTGTGCTCCAATGCTTCTCTGTTGATTCAGTTGTTGAGCAGATGAACATCACAATGTTCCATTCACTCAACAATGCATGACAACATCTCGTCCGAAAAGACAGGGACGATGCCATGCTGACGCCTTGATGCACAATTGGACAGCTTCTGCTCACTTCTTGACAGCAGGAAGTGTTGTACATGTCGTGACTGCGTGACGACGACCAAGCGCATGGTGCGATACGTTGTGTCTCTAAGTGTGTCTCCATTGTCGGGAGCGGGGCGTATCCACGCAATGACCGACGGCAGATAGTTGCGCCGCGCATGGACATGGTGGTGTGCACCCTCTCCATGAAGCAGTCCGCCCTGTGCTGCTGGGGAAAGGAAGGGGGTGCATAGTTCTACGTGGAAGCGCGGCAGCAACTGGTCCCCGCGCCCAGCCCGACTGGCTTATACCTCCATCTTCGACCGAGAAGACTTTGTCACTTGCGGTTTGTATGCTGTGGAGGTCGTTGTCGTTCCATTTGATGAACGACTGCGATTGGTTCAAATTCAATGTCCGCCATGGAAATTCTCTTGTCTTTTGTATGAATTATAAAAACGAAAGGCCCAGCTGGTTTCCAGGATGGTCGCAACTGCGTGAGATACACCGGATGGGTAGGAGAGGCGGATATTACACATTTGCCGGAAGCATGGCATTGCAATGACAAACCAAATTCTACCAGAAGCATGGTGCAGCGCTCCCGCCTCCTCACGCTCTTCTGCGTACTCGCCCTTGGTACGTCCAACTCTATGTCTTTCGTTCGCCTCCATTTTAACTCATGCGGATAAACTCCTAGCGGCGCACAACACCCATGCCCAGGACGATGAAGAGCCCACCACGACGCTGAAGCCAAGCAAGCCTCCCCGTCCGACCGTCACGTTTTTTACATTCACGCCAAGCCCCGTCATGACGACGACGACACCAAAGCCGACGACGGCAAAGCCGACGACGGAGGCGCCGACCACGACCGCGGTGCCCAACACCACTGCGGTTCCAAACACCACAGCTGCGCCCACGACGGTCACACCGGCACCCACCACCGACACGCCTGCGCCCACCACCACCACAGCCACGCCAACAACTACTGCCACCAACACCCCCACCACCACCGCGCCGGCTACAGCCGCGCCGACGACAACGACGACGACGACTGTCGCGCCCACCAAGTCCTTGACGACCCTCATCCCCGCGCAAGCATCGGCGGAAAGCGCCAACAACAGCAGCAGCAGCAGCTCTGGCCTCTACATCGGCCTCGGCTGCGGTGCCCTCGTCCTTCTCGCGGGTATCGTGTTTCTCTTCGTCAAGTTGCGCCGAGCGAACGAAGACGACGACGACGAACACTTTGACGACGAGATCTACACCGTCAAAGCCATCACATACAACAAGCCTCAGCCGCCTGTGTCCGTCCTGAGCGTGAACGCGCCGCCGCCGGCCCCGATCAAGCCCCAACCGTCGTACAATGCCTACTCCCAACAACACCAGCGCTCGCTCCAGCCCGCCGTGCAAAACTCCGTCCCCAACGGCACGTACTTGAACACGACGTCGACGAACCGCGAGTCCGAGTCGTTCGAGTACGAGCCACAACAGCAGCAGCAATACCAATACGCGACGGGTGGCCACCACCACGACAACTCGTTCGAGTACGACACGGACCGCGAATCCGAGTTTGCGTCGCAGTCGTTCATCGCCAACCCCAACGACCGCCAACCCGTGTACGAATTCAAGGATTCGATCGACTCGCGCGACAGCGCCATGTCGGAAGAGCCGTCGCCGATCATCCACTCGGGCGAGCGCCGCCACCGCGCCTCGTCCGTTGAGTTGTAAGCTGCAACCGCAAAATTGATGTGTCGAGTTCAACACGATAACTTTGTTCGAATGAAGAATAATAGACAACCCAACGATCTTCCACACGTGATTTCGCACGGATAATATTTCATTATCCGGATGACGGAATTGGACGCTCATGATTTGGATCGCGATTTGTCGACATGCGTTGGGAAATCTTTGTCACTGCGGCGGCGCTCTCGGCAAGTTCTGCGTTGGGATGGGAACCGATGCCAGACGGATATGAGATCATTGATGGACCCCCCTTGAGAGATCATGTGTCGATCGATGCCTGGCGAAGCGAGTGGGATACATGGAAGGCGAAGGAGTTGCAGACGGTCCGGTACGACGCCGACGGTGCGTGCACGGCGTACAACATGCCCTCGCTCAAATGGACCCAGCGGAGCTTTGTCCAAGTGTTTGCGATGCTTCATGACCGAACGCTCTTCGACCGCGCCCGCAATGTGTTTACCGTCGACACGTTCCTCACGACCCTCGACATACCCGTCGACAGCGTGCTCTTCTGGCCGTCGTACCCGAACCTCGGCATCGATGCCCGAAACCAATGGGATCTCTGGGCAACCCTCCCAGGGGGACTTCCAGGCGTGCGTGCCCTCGTCGACGCCTTCCACGCGCACAACGTGACCGTCTTCCTCCCGTACTTGCCATGGGACGGCGCGACCCGCGACCCCGACCCCGAGGCCTCGCGCTACATTTCCGACATTGCGAATTTGCATGCGCTGCTCGATGCGACGGGTGCCGATGGGGTCAACGGCGACACACTCTACGGCGTCCCCACGTCCTTTGCCAACTGCTCCGTCCCGACGGCGGCGTGCCCCGAAGGCGGGGTCCCAACCCAGAACCTTGCGCTCAATTCCATGAGCTGGGGCTACTACTACGGCTTTTCGCAGTTCCCGCCGGTGTCGCGCACCAAATTTCTCGACGCGCGCCACACACCGCTCGTGTGCGCGCGGTGGTCGCTCGGCCGGTCGCTCGAGTTCCAAATCGCCTTCTTCAACGGCGCCGGCTACGTCGTGTGGGAGAACATTTGGGGCATCTGGAACGCCATGACGCCGCGCGAGTGGACCGAACTCAACCGCACGGCGACAATCCTGCGCCAGTTCCCCGAGGCCATGCACAGCCGCGCGTGGCGGCCCTTTGTGCCGGACCTCCCAGCCGCGATCCACGGCAGCGCCTTCCCGGACAACCACATGACGGTCTACACGTTCATCCGCGCTGCGCCCGACGACTACTCGGGCGTCGTCGCCCTTGCGGGCCACGCAGCGTGGACGGCGCATGACGCTGCCAACATCGTTGCCTTTGACCTCTACCACGGCCAGCCCGTGCACGTCCAAGCCAAGCAAGCCAGCCGCGTCGCCGGCAAGAAGGACGCGCCGCCGTCAACCTTCCAAGTGCCCCTCACGATCGAAGGCTATGGCTACGGTGCGATTCTGCTCGTGCACAAGGCACACGTGCCAACGTGGCTCCCATCGTTCTTGGCCTCGATGCACGAGATGACGAAAACGCCGCTCAAGTCGTACAGCACAGCACGCCCGCTCATGCAACAACACATGACGTCGCTGCCGACACCCAAAGCCGCCTCGACGGCAGCTCCACCGGCCGACTTGGACTTGGTTGGCCCATTTGATAGTGTCTGTCACACGTGACGCCATCTCTGTAGGTCCCGATTGACGGCACGACCGCATGGAATTTTACCGTCAACGGCGTGCAAATCGAACCCGTGCTCAAGTGGACCCCCAATGGCAACGAACTGTACGGCGTCGGCGTCCAGTTTCCATGGGAGTCACGGCCGTCGCCGCACCACGAGGAAGAACTTTGGCTCGATCGCTTTGACATCATGAAGCACCCCGTCACGAACGCCCAGTTCGCCGCTTTTCTCCGCGCCTCCGCCTACGCGCCGCGCGACCTCGACAACTTTCTCCTCTCGTGGCGCAACCGCCGCGTCGACGACGGCGACGGCGCATCGACGTACCGGCCCGTGGTCGACTGGACCGTGCCCGCCGCCATCGCGCAGCACCCCGTTGTCCATGTTGCCCTCGAAGACGCGCAAGCGTTTGCTGCCTTCTATGGCCTCCGCCTCCCCCACGACTGGGAGTGGCAGTTTGTCGCGTCCAACGGTGTCCAATACACGCAGTTCCCATGGGGCGAGGCGGCCCCCACAGCCAACAAGCACGTGCCGCGCGTGGTCCGCGGCGGCGTCGACGCGATCGACCTCGTCAACGTCGGCAGCTTCCCCGCCGGCTGCGCCTCCACCACCGGCGTATGCGACCTCGTTGGCCTCGTCTGGGAAATGACCGACTCGTTTTGCGACCCACGCACGTGCAGCCTCCTCCTCCGCGGCGGCAGCCTCTACCAGCCCGTCGCATCGAGCTTGAACGACCCGAATTGGTACTTTCCCGCCGTGCACTCGGTCGCGGAGCACGGCAAGTGGCTGCTCTTGGGCCCAAGCTACGACCGCGCCGCCACGGTCGGCTTTCGCTGCGTCCGCGACGTCGTCGTTGAGCATGCCATCGGCGGCGACGCCAATGGCGCGCGCACATCCGTTGACAATGGCGGGGTCTAAATACGTGTGTGTTAACGTTGGGGCTTAAAGACCTCGTGTTTTGGGGTGTTGGGGTAGATAAACTTGAGCACGTTGACCGCGAGGACGAGTTCGTGCAGCGATTTGAACGCGACGGCCGTTGGGCGGTCCTGCAGCCGGATCTCAAACTCGGCCGTCGCGGGCTTGTACTGGATCGGGACAAACTCGACGCGCGACGTCGCCGTCACGTACACGAGGACGAGGCAGGACGCGCGCGTTTCCGAAAACCGGAGAACAAACGTGCCGGCCACGCACGCGCCGAGCATGTTCTGGCACGCTTCCTTCGAGATGAAGCCGTGGAGGAGGCGCGGGTGCTTGAAGCCCCAGAGCTGCGACGTCGTGATGCAGTCGAGGAGCGGCGCAAACCACGTCCAGAACGCCGTAAACATGGGCAGGTCAACCATACCGCGGTGCGCGTTGGGACTGTGGCCATACGGGCCCCAGATGCGATTCGACGAGCTCAGGAAATCCATGCACCGTTTCGAGAGCGGGCGGTCCACGGCGGCCTGGCGCACCTTGGTTGCAAAGTACCGGCTGATCTGTTGGCCGATAAATTCGAATGGGATCGACGCGAGCGACGCGACGAGGTGGATTTGCTGTGGGTCAAACCCGCTACCGCTGTGTCGGCTGCCATTATGGGTCGTCGTTTTGTCGTACTCGACGACCGCGTGCGCCCAAATGGAGCGCCCGTCGGCCGTCGGAAGCACGCTTTCGACGCGGCGCTTGATCGCATAGAGCTGCAGCTGCTCGGTGGACATGCCACCGGCGCCCGCGGCCGAAGTCTTCTCGACGGCCAACGACATGGACGAGACGAGCGACGGCGGATGTGGTGGCGGCAAGTCGATGCGGAGGCCGACGACGGACGGTGGCGGTGGCGGCGCGGGCTGCGTCGCAACGTGCAGGTCGAGCGACGAGTTGGATTTTTGGACATGGTGGAGCGAGCCCTCGGGGCGCGTCATCTTGGTCGGGCCAATAAGGGGGAGGAGGGGGCAGTAGTCGTCGCCCGCGAAATGCTGCTTGGACGTTGGATCGAGGCCAGCGATGACAGACGGGATCAAGTAATGCAGGAATTCGTGCTGGTCGCGTTCCAAGTCGTGCGATTCGAGCAGCTGCGCGACCTAGACCGCGCGCATGACGGGTCGACTCGTCGACGTCGTTTCATACCGCGCAGATGATTTTCGGGTGGCCGCCGAGCGCGTCCATGATCTTGCCCCTCGAAAACGACTCGAGGCCACCGCCCATCTCGTGCACTTGGAGCCGCCGCGGCGCCCGCACCGTGAAGAGCAGCGCGGCGTCCCACGGCGGGAGACGCTCGATCGGAATGACGCGCTCGCCAACGCCGCAGTCGAGGCCATGGCCGCCGCCCAGCCGCGTCGTGCTGGTGAGGAGGAGCGACAGCGAGCGCACGCGGCGGAGGAGCTGCGCGTCATGAGAGGCTTGCAAATATAGGTTGGTGTACCTGGGACAGGATTGCTTGGAATTGCGGGAGCTGTGCGCGCATCGTGTGGGGCGTGAAGAGAAGGTTGCATCCGTCGAGGACGAGGAGGAAGCTGAGGCGCTTGTCGGCGATCTTGAGTCCGTCGAGTTTGTCGCGGATGCGTTCGCAGAGGCTGTCCACGTCGTCGGACGCGTCGACGCCAAACGTCTTGGCCAGTTGAGCAAGGAGATAGGACGCGAGGGACGCCGCGGGCGGGCGCGCGCGGACGCGGAGAAAGAAAATGTGCTCAAAAAGATGGCGGTCCGTCGCGTACTGGCAGCTCTGGAGCGCGATTTCCGTTTTGCCCATACCAGCGTCGCCCGTGATGGACGCCATGCGCGCGCCTTCGGCCAGCGCTGTGTACACGGCATGGACTTCGATGGACCGGCCAACAAAGACCTCGGCGACGGCGTCGCATTCGTTGATCGGGAGCGGCGGTGTGAGGTCGTCGTACCGACCGGGCGGAATGTCGGAAAACAAATGACTCGTTGCGTGGTCGCCGTTCCCGAGGAGCTTGAAGTGCGAATTGTGGCGGTCCGCGACCGTCACAATGTCGGCTTGGACTTGCCTGGACAAAGATGATGAGACGACGACGACATGAGATGAGGAGGTGACATACCCAATCTCGAAGGATTTGAGGACGCTGTGTCCGGCCAACAACGCCGTGTAGAATGCCTTGGAGAACTCCATCGCCTTTTGGTCGAGCACCTTGTCTTCCTTGGGCACGACGACGACATGTGGGACCCCCGCGGAGACGAACGCATCGGCGACGCTTTCGGAATGGCACGCACTCACAAAGACGAGTCGCATCGCCGTCTCGGGGGAACTTTGGTCGCCCGCGAGGAGAAGTGTCTTGAGCTCTTGCTGGGATAAAAAGTGGGCTTCGCACGACGCGCTCTCAAAGATCACTTTACCCGGGACGCCGTGTCCCGAGAAGTGAAGCGCGCGGCATCCGTGCGAGACGACCTAGAAGCGTTCGTGAGACGAACGATTCTAACAGTTGGGTCCTGCCTTGCGAAAGGTGTGGACGTCTGCGACTTCGCTGCGCCACTTCACTTGCTTGCCGCATTCTTGGAGGCACTGCAGCAAGAGGCGGCGCTCTTCCTTCACGTCCAAGATTTCGATTGGCTGGAAGTCGTTGCTCAAGCCGAAGGGACGTGATGTGTTGTGCGGCTGATTCACAGATGCGCATGTTTGCCGCACCACCAGCGGCGACGAATGCAAGTGCACAAACATTCTAGGCCCGCGCGCCGCAAACTGCCACTTGTGTGATTTGCAAAATTGGAATCCGGATAATATATCCGGATATCATCCAAGATTACTTTCGAAATCGTTGCACCGTAGTTGCACCGCGATTCTGGAGGCGGGAAGCGTCAGGTGAGTCCATCGCCCCAATTCGTGCATAAATGCACGCGCGCATGGAGACTACTGCCATGCATATTAGGTAACTGAGGCAGCACGTGGTCGCAGACGTGCCAGACGCGCCACCATATATTGACACAAAAATGGATGCTTCCAAGTACCATAATTATATACTGACGGGTCCAGCTTAAAACTCGAACGATTCCCTTCGGTTGTGGTTGTGGTCTGGGAAGTCCTTCTCCGCTTCCGGCACGTAGAATTGTTCCTTGACTTCATGTGCGTGCGGGAGATTGGGGACGACATGGGGCATGGGATGGGGCGCCGGCGCTGCGTTCAAGAAGGACGCCGTGTTGGGGCGCGCAATCGGCGGGTGTTGGTTTTCGTTGAACGTCTTGACCAGGGCCGCGCGCGCGACGCCGCCATCTTGGGCTGTAAGGAAGGAGCCTGTGTTTTGGCGGCGGGGGTCGTGGCCTTGGACAAAGGATTTGTTCAGGTGGGGGCGCGAGGCATCCCCTCCAAACGACTTGTTCAAGTGATCCTCGGCAGGTAGGGTCGGGATGGGCTTGGCATATTCGACGGCGTCGATCTCGTCGTCGTCTTGGTTTCGTCGCGCCGACTTGCGCACGAGCATGACGACGAGGGCGCCGATGGCAATGACGCCGGCGGCACCGCACGCGATGTAAATATAAGTGTTGCTGCTGCCCCCGCTGCTTCCGCCTTCCGAGTTGGCTGATGTCGACGACGGCGCTCCTGTCGCGACTTGAGACACGGTAGTCGTTGGTGCCGCCGTCGATTGTGTCGGGGCGGGTGTTGGCGCCGACGTCAGCGTGTTGCAGTCGGTCGAAGTATCGAACGGGCACTTGCCGGGGATATTATTAGCGTAGCCGAAGCACGCGATGTCGCCCGAGGGAGTCGCGGACACACACGGCGCCATGAGGAGGGCCTGGTCAAGAGAAATCACATTTTTCACGTCGCCCCCTCGAAGGCAGGTTGCGGCCGAACACATTTCTTTGGCAGTTTTAGCCTCGACGGACGCGGCAAGCAGAAGGACACCTACAGGTACGCATGAGAATAAGGTCGGTCTCATGCATGACGAACCCGAGAGAAGTGCGAAGACACAAGTCGGCCGCAGCATCAGCATCATTGTCGTCGTCTGCCGCGCGCGGGATAGCGGGATGCAAACCAAGACTGGTTCGGCCAACACTGCTTTCTCCAGAGGCTGATTCGCTGCACACTAAATAGTGTATGTTTCTACATTCACTGGATTAAAGTATTGAGGTCGTGTGTTACACTTGCAGAGCAGGTTCCTTGCGGGAGGGGAGGCGCCCCGCGATCCGTTATGAACGCACCCAGACCAGGCGTTGGATTTAGCGCCATCCTCATGGAGCACTGAGACGAACGTGAGTCAACGCCCGCGCTCTTCGATGTCCCCAACCAATAGATGCAGTGTTTTTGCTATGATATTCATTGTCATTTGTGGGGCATGACACGCAAACGGGCTGCCCAAAATGACGTCTTGATTGGGGCGCGTTCGTCCCGCGCCCCGATACTTGACGGCGTGTCTCCGTCTCGCCAATCACGCAAGGGTTACTAATGACATAAAATAGTGTGCTATCGAATCCCCGAAATATACTGTACGTTGCATGTACAAAGGGACAGAATATAATTTGACATTAGCTGCGGGTATTTTGACCACGTCCGGATATAAAATTTGGGAGGACCCACCAGGTGTCGAATGTCTCCCATGCCATCGAATTTTTGAACGAAGAAAGGACAGACGCCGTCGCCGCCTTCGCCATGAACCGTCCATCGACGGAGATGTCCATGAAGAAGAAGAATCGGATCCCCGCCCTGGCTACCTTGAGTCTCTCTGGCGCCTCGAATCTGGACGAAACACAAGTGTCGCTCCCAAGGACGACGACGCACGCGCCGCGCCATCGAAGATTCGAGAACTTGACGAAGACCGCGGCGAACACGTTCGTCCGCGAGGTTATCCCGCGCCCCACTGCGCCGCCGTCGTCCCATGAGATCGATCACACATCGGGCGTCGCCCTACACGAGCATTGTCAATCTGGTGTGGACATCGTCGCGTCCACGGACGCCATGAAGCAAGTTTTCAGCATGCCGTACAACCCCACGCCCAAGAGCATCGCCATCCACCGCGTCGGACGCCGCCTTGTGGTCGGCACGAGTATGGAATCGGAATCCCAGCGGATCTCCCGTCGGTACAAAAAGCAATCCAAGTCATCCATGGCGGTGTCACCCCGCATACTCTGTTCCCCCACCGCGGCCGCGCCGTCCGGCAACCCCTTCTTCACGCGCACGTGGAGCGATTTCGACGAGGACGACTGCGACGACGAGGTGACGCATCTGGTGACGGACCCCGAGACGGGCGAAATCTTTCTCGTCTCCGAGGCGCTTCCGACGCTCGAGGACAAAGTCCAAGAGAGCCTTCAGCATGGCCTCCACGACCGCTTCCTCCACGACACATTGTCCCGCGTTTCCTTTCCGCTCGAGTTGACAATGACCGAGTCCGTGCCGCCGAGCCTCTTGCATCCGTCTTCGTTTCAGCAGCTTGTTCGATGGCAGTTCAACTCGATGGAGATGCTCTTGGGGAGCAACACGGTCATTTTCAAGCACAACAACGCAGCAGTGGACGCTATTAACAACGACAGCGACGTGGCGGCCACCAGCGTGCGTCTTCAGAGTGACACGGACGACGCGACCAAACTCACGTCCTTGGTCTGCCTCGACACGTGGCTCGACAACGTCATGAACAACCTCCATCAGACGGCATTTTGCTTCCACCGCGATGGCCATGTCCAAGGCTACCAAATGGTACGCACGGAAGACCTGCCGTTCGTCCACGATCCGTCTCTCTTTGACGCGCACGCCGTCTTCCAAAACGCGCAGTCGATACTTTCGTTCTTGCAAGAGCACTGCGTGGACGAAGCGCAGACGTATTGGCTGACCAAGTCGCCTCAAACCGGCCGCTTGCATTTGTTCCAACTCCCGACCAAAGTGTCGTCGACCGCAGACCACACCGTCGGCATGCTCTGCTTCCAGCTCGCCAACTCGATCGCGAGCGACGCGGCCCACGACGTCCGCCGCGCACAGCGCCTCTATTCCAAGTGCATCCAGCTCGTCGACGCCGCCGCGTGCCCCGACGTCGTCGCGCAAGCGTGCCTCGCGCTGGCCACGACCTTCATCCGCCCGCACGTGCGTCCGTCCCTGGCCGTGAGCCTCCTCGTGGGGGAAGCCGACGCGTGTTTGCGCGCCAAGTCCATGCTTGACCAACTCTCGGCGGCCCTGGACGCATGCGAGGCGTTTGCCAAGCAAGACGGGAAGCACTCGATCGCATCGCTCTTTGAAATCGCCCAGCGGTACCTCCCCACGAAACCACAGTCGCACGCCGCCGACTTTATGGCCGAGCCGCCGCCGCTCTTGGACGACGAAGCGCAAGAGAAGGAAGATTTTGAACAAGCGCTGGTCGTCTTTGCCGAGGGTGTCAAGTACGCGCCCGAGGACTCGACCACCGAAATGAACTTGCACCACGGCCTCCTCGCCTGCTATTATGTGCTCGCGCACTTTGCCATCCATGAACTCGACCTCGGCACCGCCTTGAGTCACTGTCATACCCTCTTGGACCTCCTTCCGTCGTTCCACTACCCGCAAGTGAACCTCCTCGTGGCCAAGGTCCACCTTCGCCTGGCCACACAAAGCAACGTGGACAACCACCATTGCGCCCGCTACGCGATGGCCGAGCGATCAAAGCCCACCCTCTTTGCCAGTGGTGCTAAAACCGACGGCCCGCCACCAGCGTGGGTGCACATGTCTCGCAGCATGGCGGTGCAGTGGGCCATGGACACGGAACAACACTTGAACATTGCGGTCTCGAGTGCCATGCACCTTGGCACTCTTTCGAAAGCACACGAGATGCTCCCGCTCTTGCCCGTCGGGCGCGATATGGTCAACGACACGTTTCGCCAGCTCTTGCGCGATGCGTATGTGTCCCAAGCGCGGCACTTGGTTGCGACGGGGCGACACACCAAAGGCGCGCGCCATGCCGAGCAAGGCCTCGTGCTCTTCAGCTCAATCGGCGACACCGTCGCTGGCATCGAAATGCGCGTCTTGCTCGGGGAAATCGCGCTGCGCCATGCGACCCAGTCGTCCGGCTTCCACAAAGCGATCGCTGCGTTCACGCGCGCCCGGTCCGACCTGTGGCACCTCATGGCGCATGACGGCGCCACAAAAGCACCACCCGTGGCCTCGACGACGACCATTGAGAGTGGCGACTGGACCCTTGCCCTGCAAGTGCATGTGCTGCTCCTCCTTCGTCTCGCCCACGCCCACCATGCACTGCACCTGCAGGAAGGGATGTCCCGGGATGCGCTTTGCAACGTCGACTGCCGCAGCGGATGGACCGCCGCGCAGTCGGCCGTTCGCGACGAACTGCGCCAATGCCTCGCGTATAGCCAAGAGGCCCTTGACCTCTGTTCGACGTCGACCAAGACCATGTGGCGCGTGGCCGACGCGCACTACCTGCTTGCGTGTCTCTATTCGTCGCATTTGGGGTTGAACCTCCAATATAAAGAAAAGGGCGACGTTGGACTCATGGCGAGCTGCGTGGGCCACTACAACGCCGCGCTCGAGACGCTCCCGCTCACGTTCGAGTCGTGCGTGCATCATTTGCTCCTCCGCCTCGACATGGTCAAATTTCTCCTCTCCGTGGGCACCAAGATCGAGGCCACACTGGGCGATCCGTCTATTGAGGCACCAGCCCAATGGACTGCGTTGGTTTGCTTAGTCCAGAGTGCCGCGCTCTACAACCTCCCCGTGGATACATCAGTAGACGACCAGCAACGCATTTCGTTGCTCCTCCAAGGCCTCTTTCGTCTCATCGAGCAACAAGCGCATGGATGTATGAAGCACTTGATCAAAACCAAATTCGTCCACGCCGACCTGATCAAACAGTGCTATCTCGCGTGGATCCAAGACGCGTCCAAGCACCTCCCACCCTGCCAAATCTTGCAACGCGCCGCGACGTCGTTAACCGCTCTGGCTAATTGAGTCCATGTTTGTTAAATAGGTTTCGTTGTGGGAACGATCAGCCTTGGACGACGCTTTCAGAGCGTGTCGGGGGCCTTCCTTGGGGGCCAGCATGCTCTTGCATCCACCTGGCAACATGTGCGTGTCCATTTTTGGCACTGAGATGGATCGCCCGCCCAATGTTGGTTGCCTGGATACAGCCACCAGTGACCAAGAATTGGACGACGTCGACATGGCCGTTGTACGCGGCATACTCGAGCGCCTTCGGCGAGCATCCCTCGGACCGATTCGCGTGCAGCCAGCGAACCACATCCAAATGGCCATTGCAGGCCGCGTAGTCCATCGCATGGGTCGTACATCCCTCGTTGCGATGGCAGTGCAGCCACTGCACCATTGTCAAGTGCCCCTTCTCCGCTGCAATGTCCATGGCGTTGCTGCTGCAGCCTTCTGGGCGATGGGCGTGGAGCCATTCGACCATATTCATGTGGCCTTGACCCGCCGCGCTGTCCATGGTCTCCGTGCTATTCGTTTCCACCCGATGCACGTGCAGCCACTCGACAACGTGCAAGTGGTTGTTCTCGGCTGCAAAGATCCACGCATTCGCCGTGCACGAGCAGCAGTGCGCGTGAAGCCATTCCAGCACGGCCAAATGGCCATACGAGGCGGCCAAGTCCATCGCGAGCGGGGACAGCTCGAGGTGGGGGCAGTTCTGCAGGACGAAGAGGTGGCCGAGGGCGGCCGCAGCGACGCTGTTGGTCCAGTCCGCGAGCTTCGTCCCGGCTGGGAACGCATTGATGTAATGGAAAAGATTTCTGTCCCCAAGGACTGCAAGGAAGCAATGCGGCATGGTGGTGTGGCGGAGTCGTCGCAAGTGGCACTGGTGCCGCGCTGAGCCTCCGTCGACATTGCCACCGCTGGACTCTCCCGTTCAAAACGGTCGACAAGAGCGAAAAACGGTCTGCGATTTCATTGGTTCGTTAACATTTCCTTTTCAGCCAATAGAAAACAGTATGCAATGACCAATCAAACCACGCTCACATCTTCATGCAGAACAGGACGAACGATTCGCGATCGAGATGTTTCCAGCGCCCGAGGTCGGCCAAGACTTCTTGGAGTTCCGCGTTTACTTCGACGAAGCGCTTTCACAAGACGACGCCGATGTCCGTCTCGGCCCCATGAAGAATGAAGTTGATCTTTTCTTGGACGGGTACGTCTGGCAGAAGGAGCCGCTGATCCTCACGACAATGGCCGCGAGCAAGAAACCTCTCGGCTTTGTCCTTGGCGGCAAGATGCTCTGCGGGGACAACGTTGAAGACGAGTGGGTCGCAACGGCCGCTTTGCTCATGCTCACACGCGCGCATGCCGACATCACGGTGCAGGTGTGGGACGCCGACGGGGAATTCCTTCTCATCGAAGCCGCCGACGCCCTCCCACCGTGGCTCCATCCAGACAACAGCGCCAATCGCGTCTTCCTTCGGCAAGGACATGTTCACATTGTGCACCAAAACAAGTCGGAGAACCGCATGAACCTCAAGACCGCGCTGGACTTGGTCATGGAGCCGACCTGCGGCACCCGCGCGTCCGCCGCCTTGGACGCGCTCGTCCTCGAGCGCTTGACCCATGCGCAGACGTCGTCCATGAAACGGGGGATCAATTGCCACGTGGTCCAGTGCATCCTCCCGCGCGATGCCGCCGTCGTCTTCCAGGCACACCCGCATGCCGTGGCCTACGCCGTCGAAGCTTTTTACTACCGCGAACCGACGGAATCGACGCACATTTGCCGGCACATGAAGCGGTTCCCGCCCACCGAGATGGTCCCAACCATGGTCACGCTCACGCGGTGCATGTACGCCCAAACCAAGCAGCAACAATTCGCACCGCCGAAACCCTTCCAGACCGCCGCGTGGCCGCCACGCGCCGCCGACGACGCGATGGATATTGGCATGAAGCTCGCGTGCGGGCTCGAACTGCTCTACCACAGTCGCGTCCCAGACGTCCACAATGTCGCGTGGCGGGAGCGTATGGACCTCGTCTTGTCCGACGAGCGCCGCCGCGCGTTGGTCGACGTGCCGCTCCGACCGAGCGACGACGACGCGTGGCTGTACGTGACACCGGAAGGACTGGAAGCAATGCTACATCAAGCGGAAACGACGTTGAAGGAGGAGATGCCTGCGGCGGACGGCGCGGCGGCGGATGACGACGGCGGCCAGGAACTACAAAACATGGCGACGCTCTTCAACAAGTTTGTGTCGGACGCGTCCGACTACGAAGGCGTGGCCAAGGACCACGAGACACACGCGGACGGCGTGAGTTTTGACTTGGATACATTGATGGCGATTTTGAAAGGCGGCGGCGGCAGCCAGGCGGTGGACATGCCGGCGCCCATCGACGAAGAAGACGACTACTTTTTCGAGAGTGACGACGAGAGCGACGAAGGCGACGACATGGACGGCGAGATGGAGTCGATGATGGCCGAAATGGACGCTGAATTGGCCACATCCAAGCTCGCCAAGAGTTTCCATCGCGCCGCCACGGACGGCCCCGAGGACGACGCTGCGTTGAAGCCTGTCGACATCGACTTCAACCTTGTCTCCAACCTTTTGGAGTCATTTGCGTCCCAAGAAGGCTCTGCAGGTCCCGTGTCCAACATGCTGCGGGACATGGGGTTCGCCAATTGAAGAGATCACAGTGAGAGTAGGTTAAGTGTGTATGACACAATAAACTAGGTAATTGCATCGAGAGCGTGAGTGCGAGTGAGCGCGAGTGGCAAGGCTACTCCTGTGACGTGATCACTGGCTTCCCCTTGTTCCGATCTTCCGCTGCCGACGGGTCGGCTGAGAGTGACGCTCTCATTGGGGGTCCCATCCCCTCAAGAGCGCTCCAAGTGACGATGGACGACTTCGCACATGGAGAGGTCGCCGTCGCATCGTCCGTCGGGTGGGGAGCGGGAGGAAGAGGCGCTGCGTCAGCTGAAATCTTTTTTTCTAAAACCAGGGTGCAACAATATGATTTTGTATTGGTGATTTGTATATTTTGGCAGTTTCAGTCCGACCACTGTGGCAGTCGGGGTGCGTTATCTCTCGTGGAAGCATTTTCTGGTGTCGCCCGAACCGCTAAATGGAGACAAAGGGAACCTCCGAGACGGGCTCGTCCAAGGGAAATGGTGCCGTGGATGAGAGGAAGCTCGGGAAGCGACGACACGATTGCATGCTCAATCAACGAAGGTACCGCGAGCGGAAGCGCGGCAAGGCACTCAAGCTGGAAGAGTATGTGACCGAGCTCGCGCAGTCGTCCCAAATGCTCGAAGCCCATGCCAGCATGCTTCGCTCGACTGTCCTGACGCAGTTTGCGCAAGCTGGTGCGCACCGGTGCCACTCCATCGCGAGCTACCTGCACATGTTCCAGCACGGACTTGTTGCGCCGCACGACGCGCAGTTCCCTTCGCAAATGGCGCTGGTCCGAGGCGTCATGAGCGACTCGTTGCAGTTCAACGGCGAAGTCGGACCCGACGCGCTCATCCGGCAGTGGCGATCGTACAGCCACTCGTTCCAGCACCTGGACATGCGGTCAGGCACGATTCAGTCGTGCGGAAGCGAACACGACGTCGTGATCGCCAACTCGAAGCTGCTCCTCGTCTTCTCCCGACGCACGCTCGGGACGCTCTTCCCGCATGTGCTCGCGCGCGAAGACCTTGTCCAGCGCCTCGTCGACCGCGAGATCGAATTTGAGTTGCGCCTCTCGTTCTCGTTTGACGACTCGCGGGTCGCCGTCATGGAAGCTAATGTTCAAATGGTCGACGGCCTCGTCCGTGCCCTCGAGAGCGCCGACGACGCGCTCTTCCTCATGCAAGGCGTCGATACTGGTGAAAGCGTGTACTTTACGCCAAATGGCCTCCTCATCCCGCCGTCCGACACCACCGCACTCGTCCATCCAACGCATGAAGCACGGCCTCCTCGAAATGCCGAGAGTCCCTCACCCTCGTCCTCCTCGTCGTCGGCTTCCACCACGTCACCTGAAGGGAAGCGACGCATTGAATTTATCTTGGGCTAGTGAACCAAGCATGCATGTCTTGTTCGGTTGAATATTCACGCAGCGCGTATTCCCATAGTTCGATCACATCTCGGGAGGACATTGTAACGAGCACTTTCAGACCCTTCGAGAGGCGGGATACACGGTTAGGCTGTGAGTGACATGCTGCAGTTGATGTGACCATGAGGATGTTTGCGGCCAAGGAGTTCGCGGCGCCGCCGCCACACTCGCCGCCGCTGCCGCTCTGCGATCTGAATGCAACTCCTGCAGTAAACAAAATTCCACTCTCCTCAGTCGTCAGGCGTTGTTACAAACCCTCAGCTGTGTGCATACAAATTTTCAGTGTTATATTTCCATGTATAACAGAGTTGTTTGACATCTCCTTATTCAAAATGTGGGATACATTACCTTATCCGGATGCGAAATAATTGCCTTACTTAGGAGCTCTGCGAACGACCTGTCGCATGTACCCAGAGGTGCTTGAGTAGGTTACAACGACAGCACCACAAGTCTATTTACTAGAGTGATGATACAATACTTTATGAATAGTGAAAACTTGAGGGGAAGCAATGTCGCTGCGAGCCATCTCCTTTCAACGCTGCGTTGACATTTCTTCCACGTTGACTATTTGCAACATATTAGAATCAAGGGACCTGCATAACCTTGTTGCATGCATTTTATTCCGCGGAACAATTCGATGGAACGCAGTTTCAAAATATACGTTGCAATGCGAACAAATAAATATTTTGAGTCACTTGCTGTTTTTATGCACACCGATGAAGATTTCAAAAGAACTTTCACCTCGTAGAAACGGCTGCTGCGGCCCACATTTTTTGTGTACCATAATCTCCGTCCATGGCCGCACCATTTCAGATGCCGACTCTGTGGCTCAACGTGGAAGTCGACGCTGAGCAACTCATCTGTGAAGTCGCGCACTCAACGGACCTACAGAACCAGTACGACGCGGCACGACAACGACCAACGAGAGAGTCGGCGCATGGACGAGAGCGGCGACGTGAACAGTGCCGCGTGAGCCAGAAGACCTTTCGCGAACGGAAGAAGAAGGAGCAGGAAGACTTTGAGCTGTCCGTGCAGGTGCTGGAGAACAAAGTGCGCGATCTCGAGGAACGCAAGGCCCAGCTCATCCGCTCCCTCCCGCTGCAGTACGTCTTGGCCGCCCAACCCGATTTCGACGGCGGCGCCCCCGCCAAACTCGCGCGCAAATACATCAACGTCTTCAAAACGGTACATAGTGGTCTCGCCCGTCACGTTTTCATGCGCAGTGCGCATTGTCGTAGGGCTACGTGCCGTCCAAGCGACGCGCGGGCGAGCGGCAGGAGCGCTTTCTCCGCGCGATCGCCGACGAAGACATCAACTACAATGGGGCCATCGGCATCCAGTGCATTTTAGACAATTGGAGTCGATATACGAGCTCGTTTTCAGCGGTATGTCGCGTCGTCGCAAGACGACTGGGTGGATGATGAACTTCCGTGTAGATCAACATCGAAGCCTTCAGATGCGATGTGATGAAGACCGACGACGGCGCGATAGTCAAAGGCGTGACGCGGTCGACCCTCAAAATGAACCGCCAGTCGATCGAACTCTTCTTCCCCAACTGCCCCGACACATTAAAACCCCGCTTGGTACTACTCGCCCGTCGGTGCCCAATCCTTTCGTTCACGTGGGGTAGATTGGTCAGAACCTCATAGTCGTGGCCACGATGCATTGGTCCTTTGACGAGCACGATCGACTCGTGCAACTGACTGGCCGCGGTGACTTCACTTCGGGCCTCTTGACCATCCTCCAAAGCCCCGAAGACGTCGCAATGGTGCTGACCCGGTCGCGCATCGTGCCGGCCCAACTGCCGCCGCCGTCGTCGTCGCCGAGGCCAGGAAAGCTGAATGTCGAGTACCTCCAGACGTAAATGTTTCGTCGTGGTGTTTTGCATGTATTTTGTCGCCGCCAGCCGGTCGGGCATGCCCAATCCAAAGGACACATCCACAATTCGAATTGGGGAGTCGTGGCATGATTCAGCGTCGGTGGACTCTCCCAAACCTGATGCGCCAAGTCGAGCTCCCTCCACTTGCCACACATTCCATGCTCATGTGAGTACCGCAAACCGAACGCAAGATTGGGGGAAAATCCGAGTCCATACATGCTCCCATAATAGTCCAAGCCGCGGTGGCTACCGTCGTCGTCCTTGTCTTCGGACGGCGGCCATCGCGGCTTGGAAGCATGCATGGACTCGGTTTTTGCACTAATGTAGCGTTCGGTTTGCGGTACTCGGGCAAAATTGAAAGTGTGTTGCGATCGTCGTTGCGTTCGGGCATTGACACGGCATCGGTTCACTCGGCTTTCCACCATTCGCTTTCAACCGAGCCAAGGACTGACGCTGACGCGTTGACTCTAGGTCAACACTGGGTGGCTGTACTCACATGAGCATGACAATTGCCAAATCGGAGAGAGGAAGTTCAAGGTTGCCCCTCATTGCATGCACATTTGGGCATGCGCTGTAGTCGGGGATTTCTCCCATGCTACGCATCTGTCATATATATATTCGGCCAAGTCAACGCGGATGTATCTGGATGAGGACGTCATGGGTCGTCCTCCTTCGTGGCCGATGGAGTTTCCTTCAACATCCTGCGCGGCGGCATTTCCGAAGGCGCGACCTCGCCGACAACGGCTTTTTGGTCATCAAGCACACAACGTGGCCATCCGTCCCCAGCTGGTGAGTGTTCATGCGTAAAATCTATTTGCTCTGGCAGGTGTCCCTCCATGTCCGTTGGCAACGTCACAGGCAAGGCGCTTCAACTGCAATCGTTGCATCAGCGCATCCAAGGGGCGCAAATAGTTGCAGGTGGTTGCACTTGGAAACCGAATTTCGAATTCCCTTCCCACCACCCTTCCATCGAAGTTCGAAGCACTTCCAGCCCTCACGCTCCAAAACATTCATCGCCTTCCGTTGACTCGCCTCACCATGTTGCGCCACTTGCGCCGAGTCAAGCTTCCTTTCGCCCTCCGCAGCCGCCAAGCTGCCGCTGCCTCCTGCGTCCGCGCGTTCCATGCAAACACGACCGTCGTGGCCCCCATCATGCGCTTGAACCGCGCCAAGTTCATGCAAGGCCGCAACTTTGCCTCGATTGACGTGCCCGTGCCATCGATGGGCGATTCCATTTCCGAAGGCACGGTCGTCGAATGGGTCAAGAACGTCGGCGACCGCGTCGAAGCCGACGACGTAGTTGTCGTGATTGAAACGGACAAGGTCTCGGTCGATGTCCGCACGCCGCATGCTGGTGTCGTGACGGCCCATTTGGCCGACGTCGACGACAACGTCAATGTTGGCGCGCCCTTGTTCAGCTTGGACCAAGGCGCCGCCGGCGGTGCCGCGCCAGCTGCTGCTGCCCCTGCTGCGTCCGCTTCTTCACCTGCCGTCGCCGTCGCTCCCGTCGCGGGCGGCGACCCTGTGACCGTGAATGTCCCTTCGATGGGCGATTCCATTTCCGAAGGCACGGTCGTGAGCTGGACCAAGGGCCCCGGCGACCACGTCGACGCCGACGAAGTCGTTTTGGTGATCGAAACCGACAAGGTGTCCGTCGACGTCCGCGCGCCCCAAGCCGGTGTCATCAAGGAAGGATTGGTGCAAGTCGACGACGTCGTCGCGATCGGCGCGCCTCTCTTTACGATCATCCCTGGCGCTGCGCCCGCGGGCAAGGCTGCTGCCCCTGCCGCGGTGGCTGCCCCGG
>VJMH01006419.1:0-14784 GCA_009835185.1 Aphanomyces stellatus | reverse complement strand
CAGGAACTGTCATTTTCGAGGGTGTTGGGTATGCACGTGAACACGAAGAGCGCATACATAGTTTGACACTCGTGAGATGTCTATAAATGGTCGTCGACCGAATGAGTGTCACCTTCCAATAAATTTCGGACTCTTTATGACCTGCCTACCCCATGGGTATGACACACCGGTTATGGCGAACCATTGCTTACGAGGTTCTCGAGTCGATAGGCATATCACTTCGCGTATGGAATGCACATACCGCCAAAGCATGCCCACCCGTTATTTTGTGTCCAGTTCCTCTTGGCCGACCTGGCAATGGGCATTTGAATGTTGTGAAATAAGCTGGCACCTCGAGCTCAACTTTAAAGATTCATGATTACGTCGCATGCGACCCCAAACGAGATCGTCAGCCAAAATATAGTGTTGGATCCCTTGATCAATGGACAGCCACGATGGTACAACAATGGCATTATGGTCCACTGAAGCAGTGGTCGTTGGGACGGCAAGGGTGATTGACCAGGCAGGATGCAGCGGCGCGAGGTCGATATTTTCACTGGTATGAAATGTCCAGCAATGGCATTCGAATTTTGTGGCGCCATCGCGATCCAATCGACCAAGGCACGCATGTGTATGTACACACGCTCTTTCTCGCGACTTCCTCAATGTCCTCTTGCTCATCCATGCTTGGAGATTCAAACTGGTCGTATGTCTTGCGTTCGCAGCAGATTCACTCCCAATGACGTCACCCCATAACCTTCGATCCTTTCGTCGCACAGGTTGATATCTGGCGCGCCGGCCGCATCCTAAGTTTGGACGACGATGGGTCTCATCGCAGATTTAGTCTCGGTGGATGCCACCCGTCGAATCGATGAGTGATATCGACCTCACATATATCCATCCATCCACACACCACGGGCTCTTGTCACGAAACTTGGTGTGTTGGAAAACGTCGTCCCAAGGCTTGTCAAAAGGCACGATGGGTTCTGCTTTCGACTGGCTAAGGCTTTCTTTTCACCACAAACCGAACATCGAATGCTATATCTCTGGCATAACTGATTGGTCACGAGCTCGCGTTCTGGCGTCAAGCGCGTGCTCAAATATGGGGTGCGACTCACGGTTCAACCGCCCAATTCGGGGCACCAAATGCCACATTATTTCACAAGTTCCAAGTGTCCATCGCATGATTCCATGCTCCCTTTGTCTCCACTTTTCGTGGTTGCGTATTCTGCCTCCCACACCTTTGACCTGCCTCGGCTGTGCACCTCCTCTCGATCCAGATTGCCACGTCATCGTTTCATTCCAGGCCATGGCTGCCCCTCTTCTCCAGCACCTTCCAGTACGCCTCCCGCGTCAACCTCCATCCAAAGTCTCGTCTCGCTATATATTTAAATCGGTTTAGTATGCTTCCAACGCAGGCTTGATTTCTTCTTGGATCAACCGCACGACTTCGGCGGCACTCGGTCGGTTGTCGGGTTCGTAGTCGAGACAGAGCATGGCCAAGTCCATGACTGGTCGCGGGCAGTGGGCGCTGAAAGTAGGCTTGGCGCGCTTTTGGGTCACGAGTTTGATGACTGCCATCCCGTCCAACTTGCCATTCTTGCCAATCTACATATCTCAGTCTCAGGCGACCAGGAGCAAGAGATGTGTCTACCGCTTGGTCGGCAAACGGGATTGCGCACGTGTCCAACTCGGACAAGACGACGCCGAGCGAGTAAATGTCGGCGCGGTCGTTGTACTTTTTCGCCATAAAGACTTCGGGCGCCGCCCAGAGGGCCGTGCCGACGCCAGCGGTCATGGTCTCTTCGAATTGACGCACCCTGAAAATGTCCATGAGTATCGTTGCCATTGTCACGAGTTCCTACCGCGAGATGCCAAAGTCGTTGATCTTGGCCGTGAACTTTTCATCGAGCAAGACGTTCTTGGATTTGAGATCGCGGTGGATGATCTTGGGCGTGAGCGAATGCAAGTACACAAGGCCTTGGGCAATGTCGAGCGCCAATTGAATCTTCTCGCGCTTCCACGTCAAGATTGACTTGCGCTTCTGGAGGTAGTAAAACAAGTCGCCGTTCTTCATGTACTCGGTCAAGAAACACAAGTTGTGGTCCTTCGGGTTCCACGAAAACCCGATAAAGTCGAGGATGTTGGGGTGCTTCAAGTTGAGCATGAGTTTGATCTCGGCGACAAAGCATTCGATTTCCTTGGTGTCGTTCTTGCGTTCCTCCAAGATTTGCTTGATCGCGACATATCTAATGCCAATGCATCAACATATGGACAAGAGGCACAGGAAGACGTACTTGCCGCGGTACTGGCCGAGCCAGACTTCCCCAAATGCGCCTTTGGTCAACTTGCGCGTGTATTGGATCGCATTGAACTCGAGCTTGGCGTCGAGCATTTCTTGGTCAAGTTGAAAGAGCGCTAGGCATCGTCGTCATCGTGAGTTGTTCCGTCTGTCCATGTATATGTTGTACCCTGCTTGGCCGCGGCTTTCTTGTTTTTGGCATGGCGGTACTCATCGTCCTCCAAGTAGTAGTTGTCACCATTCGTGGGGTTGCCTCCCTGTTTCGGCGGCTTGCCATTGGCAAAGTTGATCGTGCGCTGATCGTCTTCGTCTTCGCTACGGAACGGACGCTGGTTGGCACGGCGCGCGTGGCGCTCCTCAAGCTTTCGCTTAGTCTTTTGGCGCTGCCAGAGCCAGAACCCCACGACGAGGAGCAAGATGACCCCGATCGCGACGCCGAGACCAATGTTCAGCGTGTTGTTGCTACTGCCGCCGGCATCTTCCAGTCGCCGCAGACGCATCATCGCCGCTCGCATGCTCGACTCCATCCGTCGAAGCTTTTGTGTAATGACGGGCGACGAGCTTTTTGCAGCCCGCCGCCCTCTCTCCCGTTTGTAATTTGGGGCGGGCGGGGGGACATCTCTCGTCATTTAAAATATAGTCGCGACGACGTCCTAGGATCAATTAAAATGAACGGGGCGGGGCGACACTCGATCGCCCCCACAAAGACGGGCTGAACACGTTTAAACGTACAACGTTTTAAGTCAAACACCCCGGCTCGACAAAAACGCAAAACATACACAGGTGCAGTCACCGGCTGGGGACGTGTCGACCGAAGGCGGGCGCGGGGCGGCAGAACCTCATGATGGCCTCGTCTTCGTACTCGCGGCAACGGGCATCGCCCAACTCTCTGGACAGCACGATGCACTACCAAGTGTCGCCCTGACGTGACGGATTTGTATATACGACTTGACTCGATTATTCTGTGACCGAAACTGTACCTCTGCTTGATGATTCGCCAACTTTCGCGGTAGTTTGGGCGCGTTTCGTGGGTCGAAGGGGCTCCCGAGGGGCAAGCATCACTTGCCACAGAGAAATGCTCACTTCCCCCATTTGGTGGACTTGGAGCGGCGACGCCGCCGCCGCGGAAGCGCCATCATTGGTGGCAACGTTGTTGGCTTGACCAGAATGTTTGAAATGTGTTTGAAATCCTTTCAAACGCTTTTTAAAAGCAGTCGAAATTGTCCCCGCCTTCGAGCGCCAGTGTTTGAATCAGATGTACGTTTAAACGTAATTTAACAGTGTCACAAGTTTTGACATGCACAACATTGTCGGCTTGATTTCGGTTTCTTCAAGATCCAGTCGATGGTGTTTGGTGAAACGATCCTTGGTTGACCTGTCGATTGGGGAACTTCATGCACACAAGACAGCAATTACGATCAAGGTTAGATCGAATCCCTCGCTAATGCGGGAAGCACGTGGTCTTTGAGGATCTCGACGACTTCGGCGGCTGAAGGTCGGTTGTCAGGCTCGTAGTCGAGGCACCGGAACGCGAGGTCCCGCACCGCCGATGGACATGACGCCGAAAAAGTCGGCTTGGCCTTTTGCTGGGTCACGAGCTTGATCACAGCCATGCCGTCCAGCTTGCCGTTCTTCCCCACGGCTTGGTCAGCGTACGGGATCGCGCACGTGTCCAATTCCGAGAGCACGACACCGAGCGAGTAGACATCGGCGCGATCGTTGTACTTCTTGGCCAAAAAGACTTCGGGCGCCGCCCAGAGGGCCGTGCCGACGCCGGCCGTCATGGTTTCCTCGAGCTGACGGAGTCGCGAGATGCCAAAATCACTCAATTTCGCGGTGCAGTGTTCATCAAGCAAGACGTTCTTGGACTTGAGATCGCGATGGATGACCTTGGGGCTAAGCGAATGGAGGTAAACAAGGGCCTGCGCGACATTGAGCGCAATCACAGCTTTCTCGTCTTTCCATGTCAGCGTCGCTTTGTTGCGTTGCAAGTACACTAAGGAGGAGGATGTGAGAGATCATGGCGGCGGCGGTCGTCCACATACCAAAGAGATCGCCGTGCTTCATGTACTCGGTCAACGCGCACAGGTTGTTGCCGTCAGGGTTCCACGAAAACCCGCGAAAGTCGACAATGTTGGGGTGGTGGAACGTCGCCATGAGCTTGATCTCGGCCACGAAGCATTCGATTTCCTTGGCGTCGGTCTTGCGCTCCTCCAAGATTTGCTTGATCGCGACGTAATCGCCATTGTACTGGCCGAGCCACACCTCGCCAAACGCACCTTTGCTCAGCTTGCGCGTGTACTGGATGTCGTTGAAGTCGACCTTGGCCTTCATTAGCTCGGGGTCGATCCGGAACGGCAGCGACGGGGGACCACCGCCATAATTGAAGCTGCGCGGATACAAGCTCGACCCCTTGGCGTCGGCGCCGTCAGAGCTCCCCATGATGTAAATGTCGCTTTCGCCGCGGAGCGCAAGGGACGACTGAGGTTGTTGGATCATCACCGGCACGTTGATCGTGTGGTGATCGACGTCCGAGTACGCATCGCCCGACTGCGCGGTCGCGCCGCCATGTGTCGCCGAGTACCGCTTTTTTGCCTTGGTCCGGCAGTAGACGACGACGATGACAAGGACAATGACGGCCGTGGCTGACGCGAGCACGATGTTGATCGTGCTGTTGCCGTTGTCGTCGAGGCGGCGTCGTACCAGGATGGCGGCAGCGGAGGTCATGTGCGGCCGGTATAGAATGTGCGATAATGTCGAATCTGTGAATGCTCGCGTGCGCCAGGTCGACGTGCCAAGGTGACAATTTCGTGTGTAATCAGTCCCGGAAGCATCCCCCGACGCACTTTTTCACATTTTTCGTTGTTAATTTTCAGCGTCTTTCGAAAACAACGAGAATCGCACCTCTTATTTTCAACCAAATTGATCAATGATGCCAAATGCGAATTGTTTTCCAAATAATGCATACTTCAGAACTCCCATCAAATCACGTTGCCTGCCAAACTGCCAGTTCGCCAGCAGGTTCTCCAACGACGATCTCAACGCCGCTCATGATATCTCGACCGACTGCGTTGCTGCGTCCTGAGCCTCTCCACATGATCAACGTGCTCTTATGGGCATTCCCATCTTCGTTGCTCTTCCTCGTTTGCTTATCCTCAGATTCCATCGAGCTGAGAAGCACACCCTGAGAATTATGGCTCGAGCAAATAGCTAGTTATGACCACATGTGACCAGAGTCGGTCACAGCTCCAGTCGTTCGACATCCATCACGCGAACGCGCATGTGGCGCGCGCGGCACACGCCATTCGCGTTGCGATCGTCGGCTAGTCCCAAGGGACGGCTATGGCTCGCATCCTTGGTGTGAGATGAAGAGGTGGAAGTCCCTCTCCGTGACGGACCCAAGGCCTCATGGCAGCAAATCGATCGTTCGAGTGCCGGCACGATCCTCGAGGTGTCCATGCATCGATCACCATCTCTCTTGAGGGAATACAATATTAATCTTATTCAACTAACTGGCACCTAATACGCTTCGTCGTCTACTAAGGTCGGTTGTACGTGGTGCTTGAGGATTTCGACGACTTCGGCCGCGGATGGCCGGTTGTCGGGCTCGTAGTCCAAGCATCGGAACGCAATGTCGCGCACTGCTTCGGGACACGACGCCGAAAAAGTCGGTTTGGCCTTTTGCTGGGTCACGAGCTTGATCACAGCCATACCGTCCAGCTTGCCGTTCTTCCCAATCGCTTGGTCAGCGTACGGGATCGCACACGTGTCCAATTCCGAGAGCACGACACCGAGCGAGTAGACATCGGCGCGATCGTTGTACTTCTTGGCCAAAAAGACTTCGGGCGCCGCCCAGAGGGCCGTGCCGACGCCGGCCGTCATGGTTTCCTCGAGCTGACGGAGTCGCGAGATGCCAAAATCACTCAATTTCGCGGTGCAGTTTTCATCGAGCAAGACGTTCTTGGACTTGAGATCGCGATGGATGACCTTGGGGCTGAGCGAATGGAGGTAGACAAGGGCCTGCGCAATGTCGATTGCGATGCTGATTTTGTCGTGCTTCCATGTCAACGTTGTCTTGCGCTTTTGGAGGTAGACTACAACCAACGTGATGAGGCATGGAGAGCTACATGAGACTAGCTACGTACCAAAGAGATCGCCGTTCTTCATGTATTCAGTCAACGCGCACAAGTTGGCGTCCTTGGGGTTCCACGAAAAGCCTAGAAAGTCGACAATATTGGGATGCTTGAAGTTCGCCATGAGCTTGATCTCAGCCACAAAGCATTCGATTTCCTTGGCGTCGGTCTTGCGCTCCTCCAAGATTTGCTTGATCGCGACGTAGTTGCCTTGGTACTGCCCGAGCCACACCTCACCGAACGCGCCCTTGCTCAACTTGCGCGTGTATTGGATGTCGGCGTAGTCTACCTTGGACTTGAGAAGGCCGGGTTCCATCTTGAATGGAGGGGGCGCCTTCGTCTGCGGGGCAGGGGCATGGTAGCCACCTTGGTTGTACTCGTCCTCGCTGCCACGCATAATGTAAATATCCGCCTCTTGATGTCCGGCATGGTGATGCGACTGTTGACCCTGTCCAATCATGGGCAGGTTGATGGTGCGGTTGTCCGCTTCCATGTACACATCCCCCGACGCCTTCTGGGCGGACTGCACACCCTGCCGTTCGCGACGCAGGCGGCGCGCTTCGCGGCGTTGTTTTGACTTTCGCTTTGAGTGGCAGTAGAGGACAAGGATGACAAGGATGATGACACCTGTGACCACTCCCAAGGCGATGTTGAGGGAGCTATTGCCACTGCTCTCGCCTTCCAAGTGCCGCAGGTTCACGGAGGACATGTTGGTCTCGGCCGTGCGGAATCCGATCTGCCTTGGGCGATGGTAGTGAGTAATAGCGCCAAAGGCAGTCGCATACAAACCTCAAGTCTAATCCTGAGGGAGAGCTGGTGTAACACATGGCGTTCTTATCCGGATACTCGTACTTGGCTGAATTTATCCTGCCAAATGTAAGGCTAGTTCAATCGTACTTTGCAAGGCCGAAAAGGTCCGGTAAGAGACAGTTGCGTTTTATCGAACCATTGTCGTAAAAGCGGTTTTATTGTCCACTGAACCCGATGACGCACGCCGGTTTTTGCGTCGTGCTTTTCTGAGCCCGTTTTTATTCGTGGAAAGAGAAGAACCTGCATGGCCTCTTCACAAATGTGGGACGAGAATCGGTGTGCGAGTCGCTCCTCGATGCAATTCAAGTGTCTTATGTGTTTTGCAAGCTTTGTTTGGGCGACGAGGAATGGTGATGGAAGTTGTTGCCGAGAAGAAGGTTGTTGCCGTATATGTGGTGAATATCTCCAACCTGGCTGGCTTTATCGTGCATATCTGATATTTTAACCGGATTTACGTCTGGTAAGTGGAGACCTTCATGCTTGGGGTTGGCCTTGGCGACACCGACGCCTTCACTACCGTACACGTTTGTTGTCCTTTTTCGCGACAGCATTGTGCGCGATATGGTTAATCGCGATGCGAAGAAGTCATTTCTTGCCATGGGCAATCCCGATTTGTGAAATTTCATCGTCGCATCAATTTTGGGTGCATATTTAATTTCTACCAATGGGCAATGGGAAGGCAGTCGTCCGCACGCTAAACAGGAATATGCTCTTGCCGCCGCCGGCTGTGATGCATCAACTTGCCGCGCCACATGCGAGTGTTCAATCCTCACGCAGGAACGTCACCTTCGGAGGACGACGCAGGGGTTCGCCAGAAGGTCTATGTCGTTTCGACGGTGATGTGTTCGCTGTCAATGCGTGGAGACTGTCCTTCTCATCCGGATATATTTCGCGATCAAACAAATGGAAATTCCACCAATCCATACTCTCATATTGTTATTTGTGTTTTTCCATTGGTTTAAAAGAGTAGACCCTCTCTGGCACTCAAACCCGCACTCAATTGGGACCTTGAGTTAAAGGTTAAAACCTGTTTCGACACCTCGCCAAACAGCGATGGATTTGCGCCGCCGACATGGGCCGCTGACACAAAGACGGTGTGGTCGCCTTCGAAGATTGGTGCGTGGAACCCAGCTTTCAACCCTGCGCAAATCGGTCCATGGTTGTTTCATTCCAGTTGGAGGCAAATCCTCACTTGTCGCGACTGCATAGGGATTGTCGCGAGTCGAATGTATCCATCGTTGAGGTGCTCGTCGGCCCATTGCAGGCACTCAAAAGTCCATGGATTGGCGAGCTCAAGTTGCGAGGTGAAGATACAAAGCAACGAAGGACCAAGTCGTGCCGATTTGCGCCGTGGCGCGGCTGTATGTGCCGGCGGTTGCAATCCTCTCAAATCTTGCCTCCGCTTCACATTATTTAAGCTCCCCTGGAATAGTGTTTTACTCTGATTTTGGCAGGACAACCCTCGACACCCCACGTGCCACGACGGCGGGATGTGTCACTCGTGCGTGTTTTGGCATATCTTGCCCAACTGCAACGGGGGTATCTTTGACCCCAATCTTGTGTGCAGATGGGAAAAGCACTCTTCGTCCACGGCATGGCATCGTCGCAACCTTCGCGGTCGCCGCCGAGACCCGAACCGCGCACGCCGACGCATGCAGAGATCACGCTCACGTTCACGAAGAAGCCACTGGGCATTGGCCTTGTGCCGTCCACGCAACTCTACGGGCAGTGGGAAGTCGGGCACGTGCCGCCCGACTGCCCCGATCTTGAGACTGGCGACGTCCTCATGGCCGTGAACGGCGACGCGGCGGTGAACCAGATGGACACACCAGGCTTCCGCACATTCATGGCACGACTCGCGTGTCCGTTGACGATCACGTTCCGGAAACCGCATCTGCATGGCCACTGCGACTCGCAACGCACGGCCACGGCGCTCTTCCCACAGAGTATCGAGTACACGCAGTTCATGCGGGGCAAGACACGGCATGGTCGCGCGTCCGCCGAGCAATGGAAGAAAGTAGGTCTCTCCCACACATGCGCGAGCTCAGCGTCTCGTCCACGTAGTCGGCCGCGCGCGACGACACGACCCTCGCGGCCAAAGGTATTTGCCTGACGATTACAACGACGACGACATGGTACTCATGCCATGCAGGACGCGATACCAAAGGCGACATCGACTATACGTTTACGTCCAAGCCGCTGCACTTGGCATTCGGGCCGAGCACGCGCATGTACGGCAGCATTGAGATTGTCAACGTTGTCTCGCCGGTGCATGCCGTGACATTACATCCTGGGGACGTCTTGCTCAAGTTGAACGGCACAATCGCAGCGAAATGGTCGTTGGAAGACCTCGAGAGCCATCTTCACGTACGTCGTTGTGATTGTCGTCGTCGTGATCGACCAATGGGGTCATGCCAACGTTGTAGGCCATGGACCCGCCCTTTACGATGACGTTCCGCAACCCCGCCATCTACTTGCGCTACCTGCGCGAATTTTTCGAGCCGCCAGTGCCAGCGTCAACCTCGACTAGCCGCGCCATGTTTCCCACGTCCAAGGAATACAAAGGCACAGCGACGGACGCGCCGCCGCCGCCGATCGACAAGCACGAATGGCAGACGGCGCACGCCAAACTCAAGCAAAACAAGTGGCTCGCGTACTTTGAGAATTCGGTCGTCTTGAAGCGGAACCACGTCCGCGTGCTCACGGCAGCGCTGCCGATCCATCTCCAAATGAACGAGTGGAAGTTGCTCTTTTCGACGCAAGAGCACGGGTTCAACATGACGACGTTTTACCAACGCACCCAAGACAAGGGTATGTCATGCTGACAGCTCCAAAAGAATGACGTGATCGGTAGGTCCGACGATCGTCGCCATCAAAGACGCGACCGACCAAGTATTTGGCGGTAGGCTCGTCCCCACTTGACGATATGTTGACGCCGGCGTTTCCCTAGCGTTTACGCCGTCGTCGCTCAAACACACGAAAAACGTGTACGGCAACGGTCGTGCATTCGTGTTTCAACACGCGACAGTCTACGGCTGGAGTGGCCTCGACAGCAACTTTGTGTACGGTGGCCCCAACAAATCGATTGTGTGGGGCGGCGGCACGTCGGGCCTGGCGCTCTGCCTCCAGCTGGACGAAGCCCGCGGGTTCACGCAGCCATGTGTGACGTTTGATAGCCCCGAGCTCACGCACCCGCCTCAGTTTGACTGCTGGGCCGTCGAAGTGTGGGGCTTTGGCGGCATGAAACTGTAGTGACAAATGCACAGACGTGTTTCGTTGGCGAGTTTATCCAAGGGTTGGGTCATTTGGGTGGTCTAATCGAATGGCCCGCACTCGTCCCCACTGGTTGTGGGTTGGAGAAGTCGTAGAGATGCCTTGGGCCGCACATAAGGAGTCATGAGTGGATGCAATGCCCATGATGCAAGGATGGCCCAAGATGAGGATGTAGTGTTGGCCGTCGTCGCACTGTGTGGCAACCGAGACATGCAACGAAGTGTGAGAAGCATTCTGCACCTCTAGCCCTGGTGTTGATGGACTTGTTGGCAGAGCAACCATGCCGATGCCATCGTCAGTGTCAGCATGTACGATGGACGAAACCAACAGCGAGCACGCGACTGTGCCTTGGACCGTCGAGGTACGGAGTGTACATTGTAGCACGCTTGGGTGACTCTCCTGCGACTTGCAGGAGATGCCGGCGTGAGAAGTCCCAATTGAGCTGCACCACACAACAACTAAAAAAGAAAGATTGAGGAAATCTGGATCCGATCCCAGGACCGTCTGGTTGCAAGTCCAGAGTTTCCCCGAAAAGCCGCATTCGAACATGGCGAAGTCGAAATTTTTATTGTATTATATAAGCGCAATCTACTCGACTGCTCAGAGTCAAACGTTCCCGACCATGGTGTCGACAATCATTTGTCGATTGACGCTGTGACAACAGCCCACCTCACCAATCACCACCCCCCGTGATGGATCCATTTCGCACTCGCGTTGAACAGAATGTTATAGTATCCGCCCCTGCTTTATCTCTTTATAGGCACTAGCCTGGTGCGACTTCACACGGGGGCACTCTGAACGAAATGTGTCATTGAACCACAACCAACGGGCTGGTCCTCCTCCCTTCGAGATATCGTAACTTGGCACCTTAAGCTTACTTTGGCACTTCGCTTGAAGTCGCATCAGTCGTTCGAGGATGCAACATCCGTCGTCAAAGCTCTGCAAGTATTCCAACGAGTGGCAAGGCGGGGCGATCCATCGCAATGTTGAATGTCCCTTGGGGTCCATTTCGAGACGAAGGGGACGACGGTGCTCCTTGTCAACTTCAGCTTGCTCCCTCACAATCGCACCGCCACTCCATCGTCCAGAAGTTGCGTCCTTGGGATATTGTGCTCTTGCACTCGCCGTTGCAAAAGGTGATCTGGTCGATGATGGTGCTTGGGTCTCCCCAACTGCTGCAAACATGGTACACGTCCTGAGCATACCCGCATTATCCAAGACCAGTCGTCTGAGAAGAGCGCACAACATGTCGAATAATTGATCTGATCAGCCCAGTTTCAACCAGAGTGCCAACGACTCGACAAACGGTGTCAAAGTATGGACCGCGGACTTGCGGCTCGATCGCGGGCCGCCACTTGGATTGAAGGGCTGCCCTGATGGTGCCTTACACTAGTACCTTTCTTGTAAATGGCCACGAGCCACCCCCCACAAAGATGAGATGAATATGATCTTCCCAAGATGATATGGGCCAATTCTTAGATCCGTCGACGACGGTGTTTTGCGTGTGCAATGCAGCTAGCTTCGCCCGTATTAGACTTGGCCAACTTTGCTGCTTCCCTCGGGTTGCTTCGATCTTCGAGAGTGAGCATCTATCAGAAGCGGTGCCAAGCCCATATGCTACAGGTTTCCGCAAGTAAAAAAAGGATATACGGGGTCTTTCAAACTCGGCTATGGTCATTACATTTGGCTCATCATCCCGCAAAGAATTTCATTTTATGGTGGTTAAGAGAGGTTAACCACAATTTATGAATCTTCAAATCTGATCCGACCCAAGCACTTTGCGCTGGCTGTCCTGGGCGTACCGCCTCCCGACGTCCTTCGAACTTCGCCTTCCACCCCCAAAAGGTTCAAGTCAACCGTTGGCAATCTGAAAAAATTCCTTGGTTCTTAAAGTAGAGCAGTTTGTCTCCTGGCGCTGAAAGCTGTGCAATCGAATGTAGTGCGCTCACTCATGCAAGTTGAAAGCTTGGCCCAAATGTGTCAGCCACTCTCATCGGACATTTGGAGACGAGTCCCAGGAAACCTGATTCCAGTCGCCCAATGGGTACAGTTGGATCAGACAGTCCAGTTTGACGTGTGCACTTTTCTTGAAGGCACAATGCCCACAACCGTGGCCCACTGATAGCTTGGCATGCAACTTGCTATTCCTGGCACCTTGGAGGCTCGCCACTTCTTTCTAAAGCTGTCCTTCACTTGAGTGGCGTCAAGTTTCATTGAACGTCGCGACGCTATCTTCAATCCATAGCACCTCGAGTACCTCAGTGCCGCCCACGTGTTTTGCAGGTGGCACAATTCATTGCAGTTTGGCCATATGACCCTATTGGGATACACATACAAATATCAAGTGTTTAGCCTTGTTTAGGGTAGCACCTGTACGTCCCGAATCATTGACCGTACGGCGATGACCGAGAATTGTAACTTTACACTGTTTTCAACTATGCCATGTACGACAGAAACGTACATCGTACGGAATCTAAATTACCCAGCGCGCCATTACGCACGTCGTCAAGCTGGTCGCTGGTCCCAGGCAGCCGACCAGATATATGAGGCCTCTCAATGGTAAGCCCCAGGCTTTTCATTTTCCAATCTACTTTCTACCATGAAAGTCGCTCTCGTGTTGGCGTTTATGGCCGCGGCCGCTGTCCAGGCCAAGGTCTCTGTGAGTGTGCTCCGCGCGTTGGAGACCAAGGATGCGAGTGACATCATTGTGTACTACGACAAGGTCGATGTTGAGTCGATCACCAACTCCCCCGTCGGTGCCGAAGCCCGCCAAGCTGTGTTCAACGCGTTGACCGCCGAAGTTGCTGGCTACGAATCGATCTTGGCCGAGTCGGTCGACACGGCCAACGTTGTCTACACGTCGTGGTTGGGCTTCTCCATTGTCAACAACTTGTCGTCGTCGGCGATCCAAAAGCTTGCTGCCAACCCCAAGGTCGCCAAGATTCGTGCCCGCTTCGAAGTCAAGTTGGCTGAACCGATTGTCGGTGCGTCCGCCGCGGTCAAGGCCGACACCAACCAATGGGGCATTGAAACGATCGGCGCGCCCGCCGCGTGGAAGTACTTCACGGGCAAGGGTGTCGTCATCGGCTCGATTGATACGGGTGCTGCGTACAAGCACGAATCGATCAAGGACAGCTGGCGCGCAGACAAGGGTTGGTTCAACCCGTACAACGACAGTTCGGTCTTCCCGCTCCCTGTCGACTCGGCCCAGCATGGTACCCACACTATCGGGACGATGGTTGGCACGCACGGTATCGGTGTTGCCCCCGGCGCCCAGTGGATCTCGTGCATGGGTTTGTACAAGGGTTCGGGCACGGATGTTGCCTTGACCAAGTGCGCCGAGTTTATGGTGTGCCCTACCCGCATTGACGGCACGCACCCCGAATGCAAGAAGGGTGCCGATGTCATCAACAACTCGTGGGGTTCCACTGGTGACTACGACGACTTTTATGAAGCCGCCGTCACAGCGTGGCGCGCCGCTGGCATCACGCCCGTCTTCTCCAACGGCAACTCTGGCCCCAAGTGCGCCAGCGTTGGTTTGCCTGGTGCGTACACGCGCGTGATTGGTGTCGGCGCCATCGGTTCGTACACCGACACGCCCACCCAATTGGCCTTCTTCAGCTCCAAGGGGCCCGCGGTCGCCCAAGACCCGATCACAAACAAGACGGTCACGCTCATCAAGCCTGATATCTCGGCCCCCGGTTTCTTCACCTTGTCGGCCGATGCGACCAACTTGTCTGGCTACCTCAAGATGGCTGGTACGTCGATGGCAGGCCCTCATGTCGCCGGTGTCGTCGCCCTCCTCAAGAGCGCTCAGTCTGACTTGACGTATGATGAAATCTACGGCTACATCACCAAGACTGCTGACCGCGATGTCTTGGAAGCCGAGCCTGCTCAATGGACCAAGCCTGATGGCACGGTCATTGGCCCCGGTGCCCCCAACTGCGGTGGCGTGTCCGACAAGGCCTGGCCCAACAACCGTTATGGTCATGGCCGTATCAACGTGGGCACGATCTTGCGTGATGGCAAATTGAACGATACCCCCACCAACAAGCCCACCCCCGTTGCCACCCCCGCTGTGACCACGGGAGCCCCCAAGCCTACCCCGGCGCCCACGCCGGCTGTCACTGGTGAACCCACCACGACCCCGTGCCCCCCGTTGACCCCCAAGCCTACAGCTGGCCCTACCCCTGCTCCCACCACGGAACCCACCACGACCCCGTGCCCCCCGTTGACCCCCAAGCCTACAGCTGGCCCTACCCCTGCTCCCACCACGGAACCCACCAC
>VJMH01006417.1:0-11620 GCA_009835185.1 Aphanomyces stellatus | reverse complement strand
GCTGGCGCGCGACGCCGCGCGCCGACACAACGCGACGATCGTCCAAAGCATCGTGCGCATGTTCCTCGTCCGGCTGCGGCAATTCAACCGAGGCATGCGCGCCAAGATTCACACCGACGCTGCGTCGACAATTCAGGTACGCGATCGGAGTCTAACCATCTGAGTCGGAACTATCTCGTCTGATTCTGAGTCCAAAAGAATGATCTGAGACTCTCGGTGGCTAGCACGCGTGGCGCACCAAGAAGGGCAAAACGGTGCTCGCGACGCGTGTCCTCAAACGAAAACTGTCGGTGGATGAGAAAGCCTCGCGCGACGCCTTCCTCGCGCGGCAGCGGCTCCTCGCCGAGCTCGAGAAGCGGCGGCAAGAGTCGGCCATCCTCATGCAGAGCCGCATTCGAGGGTACCTCGCGCGGGCGCATGTGCGGCGACTGCGGGAAGCGCGGCGGCTAGACTGTGCCGTTCGGTACATCCAAGCGTCGTGGCGGCGCGCCAAGGGCCGGTGGGTCGTCCCAGGTCCGAATCCTCGAGTCGTCAGCCCTCGACGTAGATATGCGCTGCACTTGCGCTTCCTCGCGCAACGGCAGCGCCTCGAATGGGAACGGGAAGCGGCGTGCCTTCGCATTCAATGTCAGATGCGACGGGTGTTGGCATGCAAGCGAGTCGATGCCTTGCGACGCGCGCGGCAAGAGGTGCTGGACGCGCGCGCGCGGGTTGAAGCGCAGCAGCGGCACCTCAACGCATGCGCGACCGACATTGCGCGCGTCTACCGTGGTCATGTCGTGCGTCGGCGGATCGCGCGGTGGAATCGTGCCGCGCGCGTCATCCAGCACATGGTGCGCCTGTGGCAAGCCAAGAAACTCCGACGTTTGATGCGCCGCGTGCGAGACGAGAGGAGAAAGAGGGAGCGAGAGGCCGCGACGTGTATCCAGCGGCATGCACGCGGTCGCATCGGACGACACAAGGCCAAGCGACGGGCGATGCAAATTGCGGCGTTGGCGCGCCGACGCGTCGCGATGGCGATTCGAATCCAAGCGCGGTGCGGCATCCTCCACGAGGGCGAGTCTCACGGGAACGTAGAGCTCGTGGCGTCCGCGCGCGGGAGACAGTCGCGCTGGTGCGTCGAGCACGGGTGTTGGTGGCGACGCAACACGCACGGACGCTGCATCGAAACCGCCCGCCGTCGTCGCTTGAACTCACACTGCAAGGGGTCAACTTGGCGCGGATCTCCAAGACCCAAGTCGCGGCCCTGGCGCTCGCCGTCGCCGACGCGCGGGATGAGATGCAGCGGCAGGACGACGCGATCGTGCTCCTGCAGTGTCTCTATCGGGGCCACACAGGACGGCGCGTGGCGCAAACGAAATTGGAGGCAAGAATTGCTATGTCACTATTCTGGGCACTAAATTCAAAAACCCAGGAAAAGATCGCGCGCGCGCATTTGGAATTCAAGAGCGCGCGGGACATCCAACGCGTGTTGCGTGGGTTTCTCGGTCGACGGAAGCAACGACATGCCAAAGAAGAGCGCGAGCGGGCGGCGCTGCGGGAAGCGTATCGACGGGACCGTGTCGCGCAGGACGACAAGAAGAAGTGGCTCGAGCAGCTCGACATGGAGAAGTTTCAGGCCGAGTCGCTTGTGCGCAAGGAACTCGAGCTCAAGGTGCATGTCGCCCACCAGCACGAAGAGATCGCGCGGCTCGAAGCACAGGCGCAGATGTTCAAACTCCAAGCGATGGAAGCCCAGCAGGTTCATTACCGATGGGAGGGTCATTCTGATGTGCATATCCGCAGAAAGTCCAAGACCGACAGGACGCGGCGTGGACAGAAGTCGACGATGGGTTTGGAAACGTCTACTTTTACAACTCGGTGACGAGCGAAACGAGTTGGGAACGACCCGCGGCGCTGCGTCCCAAGGCAGAGACCAAAGCCGTGGAAGACCGTGAGGAAGACTGGGAAGAGCTATACAACCCCAACACGGGACAGATTTACAAGCACAACCGTGTGACTGGGGCCGTCAAGATGAACATCCCACCGCCACTTGAGGAGCGTGGTGACGTCAAGGCCCCCGACGTGCCGGTGGCGTCGACATCAGACCAGCCCAAGCCAAGCGATGACAAAACGGCGCCACCCGCTGCAACCGACGCTACAACCAACGACGCATCCAAGACCAAGGGGATCGAGACCTGTTGGCGATGCACCAAGCGCGCGGCCGTCAAGGAGTGCGTCAACTGCGACGCAGGACACAAACTATACTGCGCCGCTTGCTTCACCAAGGAACACAAAGCCGCGACGAAGAAAGCGCACGATTTCAAACGTGTGGTCGGCGACGGGTCCACAAGCGTACGTTGGCCACATCTCGCACGATCGAATGACCACCGCCACATAGGGCGCCATGTGCCACCGCTGCGACAAGATGGCCAGCTACCATTGCGAAACGTGTGAGCCAGGGTTCCGGTACATGTGCGATGACTGTTTTGGGTCGTCCCATGCGACGGCCGAGTGCCTCGCCCACACGCGGCATCATTTCCGACCGGGCGCCGCGCGGTGCAGCCAATGCGTCGTGCCGCCCGAGGCGCGTATCGCGACCTTGAGTTGCGGCGCGTGCCAGGACAAATTCTGTGCGTCATGTTTCGCGGCAAGTCATGCCAAGGGCAAGAAGGCGGGGCATGCCGCCGTCTCGATCCACGTGCTCAAGGCGCCGCTCGTGGCCGAGTCCGACGCGTACTGCACCGAGTGCGACGTCGAACTGTGCACCAAGTTGTGCAATTTGTGCGGCGACGGGTTTTGCGACGCGTGCTTTGCGGCGACGCACGCGCATGGCCACAAGGCCGACCACTCGGCCATCGCGTGGCACGAGATGGCGCAGGCAGGCGACTGGGTTGACGTGGTCGAGGGCAAAGGCCACGTCTACTACAACATCACCACGAAGGAACACACGACCGAGAAGCCCAGTGTGCTCTTGCTGGGCGTGGAGCGGCACCGGGAAATGATGGCCGAGAAGGCGCGCGAGAAGAAAAAGGCCGAGGGCGAGCGAGACGCCGAGCTCGTGGCGCTGCGGGAGCAGGTCAAGGCCCTCGAAGAAGAGAAGGAGATCGCACGGCGCCAGGCCAAGGAACTGGAGATCCTCAACAAACAGAGCGACGAGGCACCGCCGCCGCCGACCGACGCCAAACCGCTCAAGAAAAGATGGTGGAAGTCCAAGGCCCAGCTCGAACGGGAAAAGAAGGAGCGCGAGCACCAAGTCGTGCTCAAGCTCATGATGACCAAACAGCGCGAGGAAGCACTGCACCGCGAGGCGATGCAGGTCGGGACGGCGAGTTATGCGAACGCAATCGTGGACGACCTTCTCAAGTAACACGAGTTGGCGACTGGGATGCTGTGCAATGCGGCAGGAGGAGAGCCCATGAGACAGACATGCAGGCCAACGCATGTCCGACCTAGACACAGGTGGTGTCGTCGGCGCTTGGCTTCTTCGGTCCCGCTCTTCCCCATCCTCCGCCGCCGTCGTCGTCTGTGCGTGTATGTGCCTCCATGTGCCCGCGAAACGTGACCGATCATCTTCCAAGGTCATGTGTTGATTGGCTCCAACTGGCCAATCCGTAACGAGTTGTATCCATTTCAGCCAATGAGTGACGAGTTGTATCCATTTCAACCAATCAGAGACTGTAACGTAATGGCCACCAGAAGCGCGGCGGCGGTGTGCAGGGACGCAAGCAATTGCCACGTGGAAATGATAAGTCATCCAAATGCCTCCCCAGTGTTCCACAAGGCGTCTTGGGCTTTGTGGGGATATCCTGTGTAAATGAATAGATCAGGTGTGCAAGGTTTTCCGGATACATATCCGGCAGCCCGCGAACACCCAGATCCATGTCAGTTCATCGGTTTCATCCCTCGCACGACTTGCGAGATGGGAAACTCGATGAGCGCGCGCATGGAAGGCCACTACGGTCTCTCTGGGGACGAAATGAAGGCGCTCCGTCGCTTTGAAGATGCCGAGGTGCACATCCTGCGCGAGGTCTTCAAGGGCATCACGCAGACGACGGCCGACAACTCGGTCGACAAGGAAAATTTTCTCAAGATCTTTCCCATGCCTGGGCTTCTCGGAGGTACATCGACGACACGGGCGACGATCCACACTTGTTTCTAGAACGCCTCTTTGCGGTCTTTGACAAGAACGCGTCCAACTCGATCACATTCAACGAATTCGTCGGCGGGCTCGCGATTCTCTGCAAGTACGATGGTGGTGTCGTCGCTCATGGGGTGTTCATCCAGCGTGTAGGGGTTCCCGAAACGAAAAGATGAAGTTTATCTTTGATCTCTACGATGTCTCCGAGTACGACGACGAGAATGTCCCACGATCTCACTCGGGCGGTAGCAAAGGCTCGATCTCGAAGCGCGAAATGACCACCATGATCCATCAATTCCCCCAGTCGGCAATGATTCTACTCAAGGGCATGCGCAAACTCCCGTCCACCAACGATCTCGTGCGTGCATCCGGAGGAAGAAGATACAGGTGCTCATCTCCGACGACGTGTAGAAGTCCCCAGCCAGCGACTTGCAGCAAGTCGACATCGACCAGCTCGTGGACGATGCATTTGCAACGCATGTCAAGGGAGAGAAGGAACGCATGAGCTTTGAGGAATTCCTCGCATGGTGCGACAGCACGCCTATGATCTCCGAGGTACCAAGTCGACTGCAACCACGTTTATCGTCCTCGTCGACCTAGTTTTTGATGAGCGTCTTGCCCGTGGACGACAAGAAGCCGCCCGCGGTGCAGCCCGTAGACACGTGCTTGTCCGTGGGACCATGTCGGTCCACCGTGGACACGCGGCGCTCGAAGCGGCGGAATTCGTACTCGCCGACCAAGGTGAAGGACGTCCCCGCCGTTGCGCGGTTCCAATTCGCCACGAGTGTCAACCTCAAGTACGACCCAAGAGGCGATCTTTTTTTTCAAATTTTATTTCTAGACACGACGCGACGCGCGAATATCTCTTGCAGGTAGAGACGGGCACGTCCCATTTTCGAAAATATCGAGCGCCATTAATGGCTAGGCCAAAGCCTCGACGACGGCCGCGACTGTGATCCAAGCGATCGACAAGGTACGACGAAGCCTCGCTCGGCCCGCGCGTCACGACACTAGGCAATCGCCGAACTCGACACGGTCCAGCGCGGGACCATCTCACCGACCCTGCAAAACATGAAGACGCGGCGATCGTTCTCCACCGACATTACGTTTGCCGGCTATCTCTGGAAAAAGGGCAATCGACTCAAGCAGATGAAGCGGCGGTATTATGTCCTCCAGGGCAACTTTCTCTACTATTACGCGTGCGTGTGTGGCATATTGGCATCTATAGTTGACTCGTGGTAGCTCGGAAGACGAGACCAAGCCCAAGGGTGTCATCTTTGTCTCGGGTCGCTACGTCGAAGAGAAATCCAACCCGACGATGGAGAAGAATGAGTTTTTCATGTTTGAGCTCGCGACCGACAGCGGCCTCGAGACGGAGAAGCGCATTCTCTACGCCAAGTCGACGTCGGAGCGCGCCGAGTGGATGGCCGCACTGCAGACTGCGAGCAGCAAGGTCTCGATCGAAGAGTTTTACACGATTGGGCGCGAACTGGGCAAAGGGCGCTTCTCGCACGTGAAGGAAGCGACGCATGTTGAGACGGGCGACGTGTTTGCTGTCAAGATCATCGACAAGACCCAGCTCGGCGCGACCGAGAAGGAGCTTCTCCGGACGGAAATTGCCATCTTGAAGCTTGTGCAACACCGCAACATCATCCGCTTGCAGGTACACTAATCTCTCGTCGTCTCGATGAGGATCTCATGGCGAGGATAGGATGTATATGAAAACAAGCATCACATTTACATTGTCACGGAACTCTTGTCGGGCGGCGAACTCTTCAACAAGATTGTAGGTCGATCGCGGTATACCGAAGCGGTACGATGTTGGCGGACGAGGAGGATGTTTGTTGTCATGAGCATGATGCGACGGACGGTAGGAATCCCGCACGGTTATGCAACCACTCTTTGAAAGCGTTGCGTATCTGCACAAAATGGGCATCGTCCACCGCGACATCAAGCCAGGTAGACATGATAGTTGCCGGGTTGAGAATGGAAGTGAGACTTGATGGTAGAAAACATTCTCTGTGGCGACAAGTTGACCGACTTGCGCATTGCCGACTTTGGGCTGTCCAAATTGGTGTACCCACATGAGATTATGAAGATGCCGTGCGGTACCTTGAATTACGTGGCGCCAGAAGTCTTGTCGCTTGTCGGGTATGGCAAGGAAGCCGACGTGTGGTCACTTGGGGTCATCATGTACCTCCTCCTCCGGGGCGAATTGCCTTTTCATGGCAAGACCAAGAATGACATTATCCAAAAGACGCTGCATGCCGAGGTGTGTACCGACGACGAGAGTGAGTCGTGGCGCAGCGTCTCGCAGGATGGTAGGTCGCCGCCGCTCTCTTGTTGTTGGTCGTTCTCATACGTCTTGACGGCGATGTAGCGAAATCGCTCCTTCGCAACATCCTCTCCAAGCAACCCTCGAAGCGACTCTCGGCGGAAGAAGCGCTCGCGCACCCGTGGTTTGCCAAGCCGACATAAGCAACGTATAATTTATCGGGCCTTTTCTGCATGTCTCGACCGCGAACGCATATGCATATGGGGCAGCGTCGACATGCATGTCGCGCGGACTCGACTTGCTCCTCGCATGTTGTTGTGATTGGCCCCATGATGGGACGACATCGATAGGTGCCTCGTCTTTCATGAGCACACACCGTTGTTTCCTGCATGTCCGTCTGCCGAGACGCCCTGCTCGGAAGCGAAATGCAAGATGCACGGCGCACGACAGCCGATCGCGCATCGTCCATCGCATCTCCATCGAAAGGCGTCTCCTTCCGCTTTGCACGGCGAATCCATCAACCTTGACGTGCAAAGCCTCGTCGGCGTTCCATATCTTGTGCGGGGCTTGGTCCGCCGAGACGCGGAAGGTTCCGCCGCTGCAGTGCCCCATGGTTGCCACCTCCCCTTTTCCAGTGTATGGGGAAGCATTGCAAGACTCGACGGGGAATTTTTCCCATTGATACACTGCGGGTGCGCACCTGCAATGGCAGACATGCCCTCTGCCACCAGGACGGGATGGCTCCATGGCGGCAAGTCCACAGCGCCTTGCGTGAGACTGCCGTCTGCCAAGGCCATGCATGCCACGCGCCGTCCATGGCGGCGTCCTCGCGAGGGGTTGCCGCCGCGGGGTGCAAGGATGTGGCGGCAGTGTAACGCATGGGGAAGGGAACTTTCTCCCACACCAGCTGGGGTTCTTGACTCAGCGTCGGATTTCCAGCGTGAGTTACATGGGAGATCCGGCGCGCCGGCTTGAAGGAGCGGCTTGGCGGCGGCGCTTCTTCGCATTCCACAACTTGCTCCCAACGCCGCAAGACTCTGTTACGACCATCGACCATGGACGTCTTCTCGCTTGATGAAATCCTCTTTCTCGGCGACACGCTCTTGCTCGAGCAAGCGCAAGCCGCGGCCGCTGCCGCCGCCGTCGCCGCGCAAACCGACTGCTTCTTCCAGTTGCCTGCGACTTCTGCCGTCACGACCCCACAGAACACAATTCCGCAGCGCCCATCGGTTGCGCCGCTTGAGAAACCCAAGCCCATGATGCGCCCGTCGCTCGACGTCCTCCCGTCGCACCACAGCGGCACGCCCATGAACCACATGGGCTCGCCCTTCCTCGTCCGATCTGAACAAATGTACGGCACGCCCTACTCGAACGTCGGCACGCCCTACTCGACCTACTCGGCGTGCGGCACCCCCTACTCCAACTGCGGCACGCCATACTCCAATTGCGGGACGCCCTATTCCACATGCGGGACTCCGTACTCGACCTGCGGCACACCCTACTCATCCTGCGGAACACCCTACTCATCATGCGGGACCCCATACGGCAACGGCGGCAACTCGACCCCCAAAGGCATCTGCCGCATTCCCCACTGCACCAAGCGCATCCGCTCCAAGGGGCTGTGCAAAGCCCACGGCGGCGGCCGCAAGTGCAGCGTTGAAGGCTGCGGCAAGGGCGCGCAAAATGGCGAATTTTGCATCGGACACGGCGGCGGCAAGCGCTGCTCGCACGAAAATTGCACCAACGCCGCGCAATCCCAAGGCCTTTGCAAGGCCCATGGCGGCGGCTCGCGCTGCAAGGCCGAGGGCTGTATGAAGAGCAGCCAAGGCCGTGGCTTTTGCCGGTCGCACGGCGGCGGCCGTCGTTGCGAAGCCGCGGGCTGCATGAAGGGCGCCCAGCGCGGCAGTTTTTGCGCAACCCATGGCGGGTTCCGCTCGTGCCACGAAGAAAACTGCACTCGCACGGACCGCGGCGGCGGGTACTGCGAAGTACATCGCCGCGGGAAGCTCTGCACCGTGCCCGACTGCAAGAAGTTGCAAAAGAGCAATGGCATGTGCACCGCGCACATCCGCGAACTCCAAGAAGAAGTGTCGACACCCGGCGGCACCAAGGTTGTCTCGACTCCGACAGCTTCGGCCTGAGCGTACCATCCCTCCACTTAATATTTACTGCGGTCCCTATGTAATATAAACCCTCGACGACTCGTTCATTCTCATGGCCTTGGCATCCTGCGAGTCCGACCGGCGGCAGCGCCGTCATGTGTGCGTGCGTCGTCGACTCTTGTGAGTAATTTATATGGCGTCTGAGGCCAGTATACAAACACCAAGATAATCAACGTGAGTCACGTCTGAGATTTTATTCGACCATTAACGTCACACAGGATATTTATATATATTCAGTTGCGTTTCTTTATTTCGATGAATTTCGTTTCGTTGCCGAGAAGAGATACCAGGACACGGCGGCGAATGCAGCGGCGGCGGCGGTGCTGCGGCAGGAGATGGATGCATCATCATCTTCGTCCCGCATCGTCCTCGAGAAGGTCATGGCGGTCGCGGGCGGGAGCGAGGAGGAGCTGGAAGGACCATCGCTGTGGTCAGAGAGGGCGAGAGGGGTCGCGTGCGTTCGATGCTGCGGCTCTTTCTGCGTCGCAAGTGTCGTTGGCCCGTGAAAAGATTTGATTGGATGAAAAGCAACGTTTGATGGGATGGGATTGGTGGAAATATGGTTGGGTGCTGCCGAATGTTCCGCAGCGCCCATCTGGAATCGCGCATGCCATGTTGATTCACGACATGACGTACGCATTAATGTGCTTTTTGCGACCAAGACAAAAGACCAAGCTTTGATGCGACACAGCATCCACCACGACTTCAGTGTGTACATTAAAAGGGTCGCTTGGATATCCCTCGATTACTAAAATTGTGTATTGTGTGTGGCTAGGCATTATAGTGAAGACTGACTCGAAATCGTGTTTTTTATCAACAAAAATCACTTCGTGCATATTGATTACTTCAAAGTTGTATATATTATAATAAATATTTTTAATTAAAATTTATCGTGTTTTTTAATCCAGAATAATACTTCGAAGTACTCGAAGTATATAGCATAGTATATTATTATGGCCTACTCTGGAGTACATGTCAAAGGCTTTTTCGACATGTATATGTATTATTTTTTTTTTGGCTCTTTTAAATATGAAAACGCTAAATTAAAAAACAATTCTACGTAGTACACATACGTAGATAATGACAATAATGAAAATGTAAAATATCAGCTAAAAAGTTAGGGTTGGTGGACATGCATCATTCAAGTGTCACGACTAACTATCCAACGATAGACCACGTCGGAACAATCATTATCAACCTGCCGTGTCACTCTCAATGTCACTGGTCGCACAGAAAGATGCAGGTCCACATTTTCAGTCCGCGACATTGTCCGCGACACAATCGAGCTCCCAATATGAAATACTTACTTTTTAAAATGTGGAATTTGTGACTTACGGTCCATCTAACCCTACCCCCACAGCCCCGGATTCCCAGGAATAGGAAACAGGGAACCTTGCTTGATTGCTAGGACCCCACCCACCCTCAATTGACTTTTTGCTCCAATTTTTAAAAAAATTAGAGCTATAAGTAATGCTGCAATTTAAAATTGTAGCATCCAACATTAAAATGTTTTGACTGAGGGCTGCGAATGCGGCGACCCATATCGTGTCAACGCAATCGTAGACTTTGGAAACTATGGTATGGCAGCTTGCAAACTGCGGTCATCTGTTTTTGGTTGCGAAACGCAGGAAGGATAGAGCAAAACAAAAGTCGTAGTATAACGCGAGCAAAACAACTCAAATCCAGCCAGTCCAAGGTTGACTTGTGTCGAAATATGATTGGGATATATTACTTCCAAAGTACTTGCATATTGCGCTTCAGGAAATGCTGTGAATACACTGCAATTCATTCATTTGGAAACATATGCGAACATGAGTGAGCCAACAACCAAACACTTACTAGTATGTCAACATGGTTACGATTTAGAATAGATGCACTGATGCGCTAGCGCGAATATATAGCGAAAAAAAAAGTGTCGAATTTGTGCGTCATGTACACGCCAAAGGAATGGCATGTTTGGACGCTTCGTACAACGGGTGGTTGTCAGCGACCGTCGTGTGCTGCAGGTCAATTCGAAACATTTGCCAGAGTTTCACATCCAAGCCAAAGATAACCCCTTCGGATTTGATGGTCACGAGGCCATTGAGAAGACCAGACATGCGATCCATGTAGTAGACGTCGTGATGGACCCACGGGGCCGTGACAAAGAGGTACTTGACGCCCGAATAAATGAAAATCGATTCCACGGGGCTGCTCTTGATTTGTTGCCGCCCGAGTAGAACGCGCGTCACGACGTAGCAGACAAGATTGCACCCGAGGGCAAGGCCCGCCAGTGTGACGAGGCGAGACGGATGACCAATGCGAACGACGCCACTGGTGCACTCGACTTGAAAATCCACTTGGATGATGTGGCAGTCCTTGGCAATCTCAACCGCGTGTTGGATCGGTGCCGCATAACTGAGCGTAAAGGAGAGGCCCCAGACGAGGAGGCTGTTTACAGTCGCGTAGGACGATGTGTATTCCTTGGTCACTGACATGGCTATGTCATTGACGATGGCGACAAACCACGTGGCTTCGTTGGCCGAGAGCAGCGTCTTGAACAACGGGTTTTGGGGTTCGATAAACCAACTGATCGAGCCCGTCGTGTCCAAATGAACGGTGGCCGTGGCAAGCATTCCCACGGCTGAGAGACATCGCACGAGCAAGAGCGGTCGACCAATCCAAACGATCGCGCCGACGCGCTGCAGTTCCAGCAGATTCAGCACTTCGACGTACCCGTGACTGAGCAACGCATAGACAAACGCAACGGCAAAGAGAGCAATCATGATCCCTGTCACATACATAACTGCTCCACGCATGTAAAACGCGACACTGGATGGAAATTCAGCCAAGTTGACTTCTTGCTTGAGGGGCTGAAGCGGCTCTGTGATGACGGACAACGTGCCATGGTCGCCTTCGAATCGCACGCCTTCGCGGATGCCGAGCGCCCATTCGACCATAAACATCCACGCATACATGTCGAATCGATCGTCGAGCGGGTTGAATAGAAGGAGTCGATCGAGTTGGAGGGGCGAGGTCATGTCGACGGCGCCATATTGAACCAATTCAAAGTCAAACAATCGA